>JABWDY010014675.1:3810-15397 GCA_013358455.1 Thalictrum thalictroides | reverse complement strand
CATGATGGTAGTAAAAGTAAAAGACATAATTAAAAGACAAGAATGTAACGACAGGATATTAAATTGCATGAAAAGTAAAGATATAATCAAAATATGAAGAACTTGAACTTGAAAAGTAAATAGACTTGTATTAAAATAAAAGGAACTTCTTGTTCAACATGAAATAATATAAAACACTAATGATACTTCAATTTAAGATCAAAGCATAATGAATTTCGTGGCTCTCCTCTTCTTATATAGGGAGGAGTCATTCTAACCCTAAAACTCCTTAAAAATTGCTAGAATAGAATTTGTGTTTTGTTATATAACTTGTAGGAAGCTTCTGGAGCTGAAATTTGGGGGAGAGCTTGGTTAAGTCACGTGGAAGACTCAGTCAAAATCTTGGGTCCAAATTCCTTCTAGAAATACGAATTCCAAGAAGCCCAATGGGCCCAAAAACTGCCTTCAGAAACTGAGTCTGACCGGTTTTGATGAGTCTTTTTGTCCTGATTCCATCTCTGTTTTCTGCGATCTACCTTGACAGGCTTGAAGTAGGAAGTGAGAGCTTTCCAACGCCTATTTGTGCTTCAAAATCCGAGCTCTCTAACCCTTTCGTTTAATTGTGTCAAGTTGGCTAGTCGAAACTGCCTTTTTACCGTATTTTGCTTCCTTTTCGCTTTTCCGGGGGAAATACACCTACAAATACGTAATTCTAACAACACCAAGCATATCATATCACTTTATATCATAACTTGAGACAAATATAGATGAGTTAAGGGGATATATTTACACTTTTGAGCGCTTGTCAAGTAGTTCGGGACCTAAGCTTCCACCTGCGACCCTGCCCAAATTCAATACTTCATCAAAGAAACAACCTCATTCTGCAATGAAGCTCGCTCCGGAACCTCAGTTTGTGACTACCAGCTCGAACTTGAAAATTGGCTCGTCACCCAGTAGTCAGGTCGTGACCAAGAAGCAAGCTGGACGGGGATCCAAAGGGAAACAGGTCGCCGAGGTATTTTCTCCTGGTCCATTCATGTATCTGGGGCCGAACAGAGAAGAAGTATCTGTGATGACAAATGATAGTGCTTTCATGGACCCTTTAGTAGCCCGAGCTGTTAATGAAGGTATTGTGCTCGGCGCTGATGTTGCTGCTGTTCATAAACAAAGCTTGTTTGAGATGTGCTCTCATATGAATTAGTGTATAAGTGTGGTAAGTACTCCAGCTTCTTCGTAGTGTTTAATCCTATAACGTGGTCGGTTTTCTGAAGTGAAGAAATGTTTGTGTCCTAGTTTAATGCGAACTTCCAAGGTCTCCGATTGATTGCTGAAGCTGGATAGCTGATCTCGAGCTGAAGACAGTGAAAGATTCTCTGTATGAATATAAGAACCGATCTTTTTTGGCCGAGCAACGAGTGAGAGATTTGACTCAAGAATTGTCTACGAAGAAGAATGAGGCAGAAATACTTGCGAAAACCTTGGCGGAGGAGCAGAACAATCACAGACTTACCTACGAAGCATGGAAAGCTCGTTGTGACGTTCTGACCTCTCAATTGAATGAGATGGGATCGCCAGAGGAAGGAGAGACTCGAGAGGTGGAAGAGAAAGTACCTTCGACACCAAAGGACTCCCTAGATGGCCCTGCTGGAGAGGTCGAGAAGGATAATATGCGCACCAATTGAAATCTTTCTCCTTGAGTGATTGTGAGGCTTCATCATATCTTCTTCCTTTCTTTTAAAAACTATGGTTGTTGGTTTGGCCTTAGTGCCTGAAAAACATTATTAGTCTTCGACCTGTATAGGTCGTTGGCGCATTGGTCCTTAAGCTCGTATGAGCTAAAAAACACTAGTGAGTGATCTTCTTCGGGAGATCGGTTGCGATCTGGTTTCTCTGGCTCGTGTGTTCAATTAAACATTAGTGATCGATCTCTTCTGAGTGATCGATTGCGACCTGGTGCTGGAGCTCGTATGAGCGTAAACATTAGTGATCGATCTTCCTCAGGAGATCGGTTGCGCCTTTATTTTCTGCATTTAACTTTTGGATTTGGTTTAAAAGTTGTAACAGCCTCTGGTCGGTCTAGTTTCCAGGTTAGCCTGGTGGATCGTCCAGAGGTTGAATTTATTTTGACGAGATGGACAGCCGCAAGTAGGCGTTCTGAAATTATTTAATTATAGTGTGCCCTATTTTGCAATCTGAATGAGTAGTATAGAATACCTGTATGTTGTATTCTGCTTGTAAACATTTTGCAGGTCGGAACCGATCGAGCTACTGGAGTGCTGGAGCCCCCAAGCGATCACCAAACTGCTGGAACGCGGAAGCCCCCAAGTATAGATCTGCATAAAGTGTAGATCGAATAGGCAGTAGCTAGGGGTACTCGGATTAGGTCGATCCCCCAAGTTGTGAAATTTTCTAAATGTAGTAACTCCAAAAAATTTGTACTTGTAGACATTCTCCATTAATAAAAGTAAAGAGTTTCTTTTATGACTTGATCATTTTAATGTATGAAATTCTTCTAAGTGTAGTGATTTCGAGCTATAGTGAGTAGGTCGAATTGAATGAATAACTTAGAAAATTTCACATAGAATCGAGCTGTTGTCGATCTAAATATAACCAGGCAATGCATAAGAGATAGGAAATATGCAAGGCAAATTGAGCTCGTTTTAAATCGTTCAGATTAGTGGACTTAAAACCAAGTTAAGTTATGAGATAGAGTTATAACTTAACAAATTATGCTAATACCATGTGTAAGGTATGGTAAGCATAGGTCGAAGTAAGGGTTCGACCCGAGTGTTTCCAGGCAAATGCATTTAAGATAGAGTAAAATGCAAAGCAAATCCTTGGAATGAATTCCAAGGATTTTGTACATCAACTCCTTCTTGTGTTTGGAGTCTGTATGCTCCATTGTTTAAAACACTTTTGATGATGTATGGGCCTTCCCAGTTCGCGTTGAACTTTCCAATCTTCTCGATCTTTTTGTTCGGGAACATTCTTCTCATAACCAATTCACCAGGTTGAAAGGTTCGAGGTCGAACTCCATTGTTATAAGCTCGTTTCAGTCTTTGTTGATACTGCTTGAGCTTCTTAGCTGCATGGTATCGCCTTTCTTCGAGTAGATCAACTCTAAATGACCAGATCTGATTGTTTAGTTCGGTATCGACCAGGAGTGATTGACTAGAACCATATGTCAGCTCGGTTGGTATAACTGCTTCAACTCCATAGCATAAGGAAAAAGGAGACATGCCTGTAGACGATCTAGGAGTAGTACGATAAGCCCACAGAATATTTTCTAAGTCATTAGGCCAATTCTCAGCATGAGCCTCTAGTTTCTTCTTCAGAATTTCCAAGATTTGTCTGTTTGCTGCTTCGTCCTGACCATTGCTTTGTGGATAACCAGGGGCTGACCTAGCGTGCTCGATTTTCCACAGGTCTTAGAATGCCTTGATTGTTTTCCCAACGAACTGTGTGCCGTTGTCGGTAACCAATCTTTTTGGAAGACCAAATCTTGTAATGATGTTTTCCCATATGAACTTTTTAACATCCTCTTGTTTAATATTGGAGAGAGAGACAACTTCGATCCACTTAGTAAAGTAATCACATGCGACCAACACTTATTTGTGTCCGGAACAACCCTGCTCGACCAGAGGTCCAACAATGTCCAGCCCCCACATATGGAAAGGCCATGGTGCTGTGACATTGATCAGGTCGTTGGGATGCTGATGAGTGTTGGGAGCAAATCTTTGACAATCTAGACATCTAAGCACATATCTCTTAGCGTCTTCCTTCATCCTTGGCTAGAAATAACCTTGATTGATGGCTTTGTGAGCCAGATTTCGACCTCCAGAATGGTTACCACACTCTCCTTCATGAATTTCTAGGAAGATGTGTTCACCTTGAGCTGGTGTAAGGCAACGAAGAAGTACTCCAGTGGTTAATCGTCGGAATAGCTTTCCTTCGAGTATCCTATACATAGTGATAGTGTGCATGAGTTGATTTGCAGCTTTTTTATCAGTTGGAATGGTTCCATTGTTGAGATAAGAATAGATTGGATGCATCCAAGAATTTTCGAGCTCTTCAGGAGTTGTATCGATGAGGTCTGTATAAGGTTAATCTGCTCCTCTGTTTGCAGATGAGAAGGTATGTTGGCAATAGCAATGGTGAGGGCTCGTGGTCGATCTGACTGAATAACAGAAGCAAGGAATGCTAAAGAATCTGCATGTCTGTTGTCATCTCTAGGAATGTGATCAAACTTGAGGAATTGGAATTTGGAAGTTAATTCTCTGGCCTTGGCCGCATATTTCATCGAGTTGACCCCATGGATTTGATAAGCATTGTTGATCTGATTGACTACGAGCTGTGAATCACTGCATATCTTGATGTTTTGTACTTTTAGTTCGAGTGCCATTCGCAGTCCTTGAATAAGAGTTTCATACTTTGCTTCTTTGTTTGTAGTTGAGAAATCTAACCGGGTAGATCTCTCAAGCTGAGCTCCTTCTGGAGAGATCAGAACTGCCCCGACCCCACTTGCATTCGCGTTATGAGATCCATCGACATACAATGTCCATGTGTCGGTGGGGTCGTGCTCTTCAGGTCGGGTATCGATCTTTGGTTCCCAGGTGTTGTCTTCGGCAGGGTAATCGACCAGAAAATCTGCTATGATTTGTCCTTATTGAGATTGTCGAGAGACGAATTCACAATTGAAATCGCCGAGCTCTGCGGCCCATTTAGCCATTCGACCTGTTTTGTTTTTCTTTTCTAACACATGTTAGAGTGGCTGGTCGGTAATGACTCGTACTGTGTGAGCTTGAAAGTAGGGTCTGAACTTGCAACCAGCATACAATAAAGCAAGTGCTAATTTTTCAAGGGGAGTGTACCTTAATTCAGCTTGTTGTAACACTTTAAGTGTGAAATAGATCGGTCGCTCGACCTTGTTGTCCTCCTTGAATAGAACAACACTAATAGCGAAATCAGAGGTCGCCAAGTAGATACCAAGAATGTCGCCATCATTAGGTCGAGTTAAAACTGGAGGAGTGGAAAGATAAGTTTTGAGATCTTGAAAAGCTTCTCACATTCTGTGGTCCATTCGTAACTTGCACCTTTCTTCAACAGTTGAAGCATCGGTCAACACTTATCTGATGCTCTAGAAATAAATCTATTGAGAGCGGATACCATGCCGTTGAGCTTCTGGATCTGCTTTTTGGTGGTCGGACTTGGCATCTGAACAAAGGCCTTGATCTGATCGGGATTAGCTTCGATCCCTCTTATAGTGACCAGGAAGCCAATGAATTTTCTTGAGCTGACTCCGAACATGCATTTGTCTGGATTGAGCTTCATTCTATGGGTTCGAAGTCGATTGAATGCTTCCTCTAGATTATCTAGGTGACTCTGCTGAGCTGTACTTTTGACTAGCATGTCGTCAATGTACACTTCCATTGTTCGACCTAAGAGGTCGTCGAACATTCGAGTGACCAACCTCTGGTAGGTTGCACCTGCATTTTTGAGGCCGAATGGCATAACCTTGTAACAAAAGATCCTCTGCTCGGTTGTGAACGAAGTTTTGATCAGATCTGGCTCGTGCATTGGGATCTGGTTATAACCTGAGTAAGCATCCATGAAAGATAATATATTGAAACCACAAGTCTGGTCGACGAGTCTATCGATCCGTGGAAGAGGGAATGGATTTTTAGGACAGGCTTTGTTTAGACTAGTGAAATCGATGCAAACTCTGGTTTTGCCATATTTCTTTAGAACTGGAACTATGTTAGCCAACCAATCTGGTGTGTCAACTTCCTTGATGAAACCGACCTGTTTGAGTCTGTTAATCTCCTCATTAACAGCTAGGTAAAATTTGGGAGACAATCTTCTCGGTTTCTATTTAATAGGTCGATATGTGGGATCTACAAGCAATTTATGGGAAGCAATAGATGGATTTATCCCAGGCATATCGGTATACGACCAAGCAAAAACATCTATATTCATAGAAAGAAATTTTACAAATTCATCGAACTGATCTTTACCTAATTCGGATCCTATGTAAACGAATTTAGGTTCCTCGGTGGTGCCAATGTTGACCTTGACTCCAGGATCTGTGCTGCCGAGTGCTTTGGTGTTGGAGCTTGGTGGCTCCTTCTGTAGTTGCTATTGAGGGATGGCGATCTCTTTACCCTTGCCAGAGGTAGAAGGATCTTTCTTCTTGGTCGGGAGCTCAATCACCTTGCTCACTTCAATTTCGAGTACTTTGGAGGTCGAAGTAGCTACTCTAGGGATAGCTTCGGTCAGCTCGTGGCATTCCTGAGCTGCATTCTGGTCGCCGTGGAGTTCCATTATTCCGTTAGGACCTGGGTAACGGAAGATCTGATGATAGGTAGAAGGAACTCCTCTCATTGCATGGATCCACCTTCTTCCCAAGATTGAGGTGTATCTGCTTGCTATGTTGAGTACGGTGAATTTGATGGTGACAGATGTTTTGTCTTCTTTCCGACCTACAGTAACTGGGAGCCAGATGTCACCTAGTGGTTCTTCCTTAGAATTGTTGAACCCTATGATAGATTTGAATTCATGAATGAGAACGGAATCAGGTAGCCTCATATTCTTGAATGTTCTGTAGGTCAAGATGTTGCAAGATGCTCCTGGGTCGATCAAGCAACGTTTGACTCTGTAATTTGCAATTTTGACTTCTACCACTAAGGCATCATGTGGAGAAACGATCTTGTTGAGGTCGGCATCATTGAAGCATATATCAGCATCTGATCGTTGAATAGAAAGAATTCTGTTTGCCTGAGTGCCGATCTGAAAAACATGCCTAAGGTGTTCAAATCTTCTTCTTTTCTCTCTGATCTGCTTAGGAGGAACATCTTCATAGATAGTGTTAATGACTCTGTTCGAGCTTACGCTCTGTTCTTCGATCCTGTTGGCGACCTGTTTATTGATCTTATCACGGAGGTCGGAAGTGGGACCCAACCTCTGGACGATACTACGCCCTTGGACTTTTCGATCTACTCATTGAACGAGTTCTGCTTCCCGATCGGTCATCGCGTTGAGAACGCTTAGGAGTTCTCGACCTCTTTCTTGTTGGGTGGTCCTTGCCATTTGAAGGTTTGATAATGTAATTGTTCAAATGCCCTTCATCTGCCCATTGGTTGAGGTGTCGCTTCAACACTCGACAATCATCTGTTTGATGGCATCGAACCTTGTGGAGCTTACAATAAGGGCGACCAGGAGAATCTTCTAACTGTGTGAAGTCTCCGATCTTGCACCAATGGTTGTTCTTGACCCTTTAGAAAATATAACAGGTAGGTCGGGAAAAACAGTAAGATTCTCTAGTATCAACAGGATGAGGTTTACCTTTGAATCGTTTGTTGTTCCTTGCTTTCCTTTTGCTGTTGTTTCGTTCAACCATATTGACGACGTTCAAGCTTTCATGCCGCTTGAGCTCGGTCTCCAGCCTTATGTATCGATCAACTCTAAGGTACAAGTCGTCCAACTCAGTAGGTCGATCCATGGCCAATTCCTTGTGGATGTCGGACCCTGGGCATAGACCATTATAAAAGGCAATAGTAACAGGTTGTTTATGACCCTTATTGAAGTCATGGATTAGATTGAGTTTTGATTTAAAACGCCTGAAGTATTCAGCTAGTAACTCCCCTGGTTGTTGCTTGATCTGGAATAAGCAATCGATTATGACAGGTCGTTTCTGATTATAGATGTATGACAGAACGAACTGCTTTTCAAGGTCGTTGAACGAGCTGATTGAGTTGGGAGGTAAATTGTGAAACCAATCCAGCGCGGGGCTGGTAAGGTTGGATGGAAACAGAGTACTGACTCATCCTTCACCAACAGAAGCGATTTTCTAAATGACTTGATGTGGTCGGTTGGATCTCCGACCCCAGAATATTGATCAAATTTTGGAGCATTGAGTTTGGTTGGGAAACCTGTACCTTGCAGATCGGTAGTAAATGGTGAGGTATGGCATTGGGGTAGAGCCTGTAAAGCGAGCTCTTGGGGAAGTCAGCTCTTCTGAGCGATCTGAGTTGCTCGGAAGGCTTCAAATTGAAGGCTGAGTGCGTCGAGCTTCGCCTGTGTGATTTGCTGGGTATTCGTTTCGACCTGTAGGTCGACTCGCTGCTGATTCAGGTGAGCGGTTTGATCGCTGCTGGTAGATGTACCTTCCTTGGCTTGGAGTGCAGCGATTTCGCCTTGCAGTTTCTTGATTGTTTCCTGCAGATGGGTGGTGATATCTTCTTGAGAGGCCATTGGAAAAACTAGGGTTTCTCAAGAAAATTGGGGTGGCTTTTTGGATGGGATGGTTTTGCTTCTGATGTAATCAGTACCCCATAGTTGGCGCCAAATGTATTAACCTAAATTTAGACTAACACACTACTCTAGGTCGGATTGATAATGAAGACCAAAAAGGGGATTTGATAATGGAAAAGGATGCACTTTGGTTGAGGTCGAAGTTGCCTACGTACTCTAGCTCGGGGATGTTGAACTTAGAGATCAAGCCACCGTAGTTCTTAGGTTTTATAGAAGATGATGAGGCGGTGATCAAGAGATCTTCCTTGATACGCAAGATAACTGACATGATTTGATTAAGCAATCAAATCATTAAGTAATTGTGTCGTAGAAGGTAACAAATAGTACGCATGATCTTCGGATATCTTCAGTATCTAATTGTGATACGTTTCTATATTAGTACTGGTCGAGCTGATAGATCGGATGAAGTAGGTCGATGATGGTATATCAGGTCGGGTCGGTCACGCTTCTTCAGGGCGGTTATGATGCCACGTGTTGCCTTTTGATTGGTTGATGAATGTAGTACCACTACAGATGTTTAAGCTGAATTTGGTGGCAATCACTTAACAGGGAAGATGCCTCCTTCTATTGGCAATCTTTCTGGTCTTCAAAGTCTTGACTTGTCAAGGAACGGGCTAAGTGGTAGCATTGCAGAAGAAATTGGAAAATGTGTTGGCTTACTGCAGTTGAGTTTGAGCAGCAACAACTTATCAGGTATAATACCAACCGAGCTTGGAAACCTAGTCCAATTGCAGTCATTATTAGATCTTTGCAACAACTCATTATCAGGAGAAGTCCCTCAAAGCCTAAATAAGCTGACCGCACTCGAAAAGCTCAATGTTTCCCACAACAAGCTCTCGGGTAGAATTCCACCTACATTTTCCAGCATGTTCAGTCTACAATCGGCTGATTTCTCGTACAATGGCTTAAATGGTCCAGTCCCCACTTTCCGACAAGAAGACATGGAAGTCATCGTGGAGAACTCGGGCTTATGTGGTGATGCTCAAGGGTTAGCTTCTTGTAATTCTAATCCTGCTGGTGGTAAGAAAAGTAACAAAGTACGCATTGCAGTTATTACCTCTATTGTTGCTGTTGTACTTCTTGTGTTCATAGTTACTGGAATCATAGTAATGTCAAGGAAAACACGGCAGACGGATGAAGAAATGAAGAATATCCTTGAGCATGATGGTATTGAGTCAATGATATGGGAAAAAGATGGGACATTCACATTTAGTGATATCGTGAAAGCCACGGATGACTTCAGTGAGAAGTATTGTATTGGGAGAGGAGGTTTTGGGAGTGTTTATAAAGCAGAGTTAAGTACCAGTCACACAGTTGCTGTAAAACGACTCAATATGTCAGATTCATCTGGTGACATACCAGAGCTTAATCTTCGAAGTTTTCAGAATGAGATTCGTACCTTAACTGAGGTAAGGCACCGCAATATAGTTAAGCTCAATGGTTTTTGTTCCAAGCAAGGATGCATGTATTTGGTGTACAGGTACATACAAAGAGGTAGTTTGGGAAAGTTCTTATATGGACAAGAAGCTGGGAGGGAATTGGACTGGGCTACTCGAGTTAAAATTCTCGGAGGTGTAGCACAGGCTATTTCTTACTTGCACCATGACTGTTCACCCACTATAGTGCACCGTGACATATCTGTGAATAATATCTTGCTACAGCTAGATTACGAACCTCGACTCTCTGACTTTGGAACGGCGAAATTGTTGAGTTCAGATACATCTACTTGGACTAGCGTTGCTGGTGCTTATGGCTACATGGCTCCAGGTAACTAAGCTGAAAAAATTAAGCTTTATTGTTCTATCACTAGTTTCTTTGATTCTATCTCCTTGTGAATGTGCAGAGCTTGCTTACACAATGAAGGTAACAGAAAAATGTGATGTGTATAGTTTCGGAGTTGTAGCCCTAGAAGTCATGATGGGGAAACACCCAGGGGAACTCATCTCACTTCTTTTGTCATCCTCCTCTGATGAAGGGAATTATTTGTTGAAAGATTTGTTAGACCAAAGGCTTCTGCCTCCCACAGGTCAATTGGCAGTAGAAATTGTTTGTGTAGCTACACTTGCTCTAGCATGCACACGTACAAATCCTGAATGGCGCCCTACTATGCGTGTCGTGGCTCAAGAGTTGTCTGCTCCCACTACTCTAGCATATTTATCTGAGGAATTAGGTACAATTAGCATGAGCAAACTGATCAATTCATTTCAAAAATAGTGGGGAACCGATTGGTTTGACGAAGAATCCATACTTTTCAACAATCGTGTGGATGTGTTGGAATGTATGATTCACATGTATTAGTGTATTACCCATGTCATATCTTTGATTATGATACGATATGGAGATATTTGATTGTGTATTATTGTTTGTTTTCGTTATAATTAATAAATACATGGCCTTTGCCACTGGTTATAACAAGCCTTTACCTCTACTCTCTCTTGCAATATGGTATCTAAAGCCTACTAAAGAAGAAGGAAGAAGGGATTTGTTTTAACATATATTTTTATTCACTAGTTGACTAGTTGTTGAGCCCGTATTATACACGGGATTTGTGTGGTTGAGCCCGTATTATGCACGGGATTTGTGTAATCCCAAATGTGAAGACTCACTTGTAATGCAGGTTGAGAATGGTGGATGAAGAACACAACAATCTATAAAGAAAATTTATTTTTGTTTCTATCAAGTTATGTGCAAGGGATCAAATTATTTGTTAGTTTATGTGCAGCGATTGTCAAACTTGAGATAGCACAATAAGGAATATTCTTAAATATATTTTTTTTCAAGGTACAAGCAACAATAGCCAACTTAATTGATATCTTCATCCGATATGTTCTTATATAGTTTGAATATGAACTAAATTTGAATTGATAGAAGAGGATGGAGGCATAACCACCCATTAGATAAGTCACTTGTAATGCAGATTATTAGCCACAGGACAAGGGAAGTAGAAGTCTTCTTTTTGTTGAAGAGTTGTATATATAGTTTAAGTTTTCCTAAAATGGGTAGAGTGGGTCAAATCTCGTTAATAACACTACGTGGCACTTGCTGTTGGTTTGGATTTAAATTTAGAAATTCTTATAGAAATGTGCTTTTTAGTAATCGTTGGCCTTAGAGCATCTCCAATGCTAATGTGAGTTTGAGTGAAAATGGGTTACACATAGATTTAAATGACTTTGAGGTTAAAAAATCTTCTCCAATGCAATCTATTAAACTAACCATAAGTCTGATGTGTCATACTTTATAATTGACATTGTAAGAATGAAAGTCAGAAATTAGACTTTCAATCTCACAATGTGAGTTT
>JABWDY010014663.1:0-10643 GCA_013358455.1 Thalictrum thalictroides | reverse complement strand
TTAGAGTAAATAAATTATTGCTTGAATGTATATTTGGTATTTCCTTATGTATGTTCGTTCGTTGTATACTCTTGCCAGTTTAGTGCTGAACAATCTTAAACGGTATGTTCTTTTGAGTTGGTTTGAGGAACTACGAGAATCTTCACCAAAGATCCCAGTTTGTTACAGAATCCAATGCACTCATTTGTTGTCTGCTACTTCAGTCCTCTCTACTTACCAAAAATTAGATACGAGACAAGAAAAGAGAGTACTGAACATAGATGTGCCTCTGTTCACAAGTTAAACAATGAAATGAATGAGAGAAAAAAAAAACACCTTAAAGGACAAAACAGAACAGATTAAGAACAACAAAATCATTAACTCGTAGCATCAACATGCACGATGCAAACCCCACATCCCAGCTTGGTAATTGAAACTGTCCACAGGGGGGAGAAAAAGAAATCCTTTTAAATGCCTTCTCGGATATACTAAAAAAATGATCAAATACTTTGATAGAGTAGATTTTTTCAAGTAAAATTATTCTCCTATAAAAACACTGCTGTGCAGCTGTTAAGGAAACGATATAGATGTCTAGTTGCACAAAATCTTCACACAAATTTCAGTTTACCTTGCTTTTACTTTTTCGCTTTTTGATAAATAAACAATTACATCAAGAACTCCTAGGAAGAATCGGAATGAAGCTAACTCTCTCCCAAAACTATTATACCTGGGACCCCAAAAGCACTAAAATGTACATTCACCCTTGGCCAAAGTGATCATAACCACAATCTAGTCCACGCCCACCCATCCGTGCTCCTCTGTACTCAGAGATGCTTGTACCACAATGCCTCCAAATTAGAGCTTCCAAAACCCTTCGACTGAGCACTTTCCCTCCAACTAAGCCACATGACCCAGGAGACCAGTCGCCGTCACTCCCACTGTATCCACCATCACCTATGATGAGGTGGCCAAGGATAACCACGCCAATATCATTCTTCCCCAACCATATCACCATTATCCTGCAACATCCTCTTTCCTTCATCTACCCCCAGCTCTTGCAACGCCCCTACACCAGAAATACAACGTTGCTAACTTCCTGCTTCCACACTCTTTGTAACTCGTCTCACCACTACCTGAGTGAATGGTCTGCAGTCGAGCTTATCACCCTCATTTTTTGCACCTACCTCTATCCCCACTTTTCCCATCCCTCCTTCCTTTCTAAAAACCGTACCCTCGCCATTTCCCTACTTGTACAGGGGAAGGAAGGGCCCTGCCAGGCTGCAAGTTTATTAATAGAAAAATTAGTCTTCCATACACGAATATACTATCATAGTTCAAAATTCCGATTTTGGCCAAAATTTCGAATCCTAAAAAAACGGATTATACCGAGATTTCGACACTAAAAGTAAAAAAAGAAGGCGAGTATCCCTGAATATCCGTGAAATCTGGTATATCCGATTCTTAAAAAATCGGATATGTTCGTCGAATATCCACGGATATTGACGATATTTTGAACTATGTATACTACTACCTCTCCTTACTGGGACATTCAAAATTCTATGGAAAGGGCTAGGAAAAATGAGCAGGGCCCTGCAATAAAAAGAGGCTTACTAGGACATTGGCACCCTGGTTAGTCACTGTGAATAATTTTCTTGCGACAACTTTAAATGTCGTCATATCTTATTACCTCGGACTATCTTGCCTACTAGAAGTTTCCCACATCAGATAGTTGTATCAACTTTTGATGAAACACTACTGTCAGGACTCAGGACAAATCCCATTTAGGGATTATATTCTCCTGAATTCCATCTTGAACTAGAAGATCTATTATCACTTATCACTTTATAAGGCTAACTATAAACAACAATTCGACCAACTACATCTGTCTAAAAGTTAGCGGATTAAAATATTGAAAAATAATTATTGAGGAGAGCTTCTTCATTTGCGAACCACAAAACACTTGGTTTTCATTTGGGTCAAAGATATTTGGGAATACAAAGGAGAATGGGAAAAGCTGAAAGGAGATATCTTGCTTAAAAGTTTTCTAAATGTCCAACTCCCTTGATGAAGAGACTTTATCCTATGCTGAGAGGTTTTTTTTAAAACAAAACTCCTTTGTTTCTTTAGATTCGGCTTTACGTTTACCTACTTATCAAAATCACGTTCAGCCACCGCTTCCTCAGTCCCTCGTCATCCTCCATCTTCTTCATTATATTATTCCACGACTTGTGGGATATCTCCTTCCAGATATCTCTTTACAATTTCCAAATGTCCCTTATATATTTGATCA
The DNA here is from genome assembly GCA_013358455.1 of Thalictrum thalictroides. Classification (NCBI taxonomy): domain Eukaryota; kingdom Viridiplantae; phylum Streptophyta; class Magnoliopsida; order Ranunculales; family Ranunculaceae; genus Thalictrum; species Thalictrum thalictroides. The sequence goes on along the minus strand of JABWDY010014663.1, from coordinate 8,374 downwards.
ACCTTATGGACTGCATATGGGATTCTAACTGCCAAATAAGCTGCACATAGTTATATCCTGGGGTCAGTTTTGGGGTAAACCTTTCCTAGCTCCTTGGATTTCAGATATTTGATTTAAGTTCATATCCACATGTACTTAATTACTAGAGAGAATATTCAACAAAGAATAAATATTTGTTCATTATTAATTTTTGGGGTAATTTTGGCAACTCAATCATGTAATGCCCAAGCAAAAAAAAAAAAGGTGGTGTTTCTTCCACCTCCAATGAATAACGAGAAGCAAAAAAGTAAAAGAGGTGAGTTGGCCTGTGGCTCAACGGTAACACCCCTCTCTCAAAGTGGAGAGGTTGTGGTTTCGAGACGTATCAACAGCTGATTGTTGATAAAAAGTTTCGCCACTTAATTTATAAGGGGTAGGGGTCCCCTCAACCCCGCTTGCCTACCAAAAAAAAAAGTAAAAGAGATCTCAGATGCCTTTTCTGACCTCTGGCAATTTTCCAAGACAATGCTCAGGTCCAAGAGCCCGAGATTTAGCATCCTGCCACTTGCGTACTAGACTTTCTGCAAACCTAGCATCCATTCTGGGAATTTCCTCCACATTTAATTCATCTGGAATAATTAGAATCAGATAGTCAACAAAATGAATAATAACACAAATACTACAAGCCATACATGACCAAATTTTAAGCATAATTTTGGTGTTGTTTTAAAAGTGCAAAGATTATCTATGTTGTCAGAGGCGAGGCGAGGCGCTAAGCGCCCATGTTTTTTACCAGTGCCCAGGCCGCCCAGAACCTAACCAGAACTTGACAGACTCTAATTCCGTAATAGATGGTGAAAGCTTAAAATATATTCTAAACAGACTGTTATGTTTTAAAACCCAGACCCAGTTTTAGTTTCTGAATAAAGCCCAGTAACAAGAAGCCCATTGGTTTTAAAATTTAAAGTTAACCTAACCCTAATACCCTATCTTCTCAAATTGCGGCGGCCCTCCTCCATCAAAGTAGCAGGTACAGTTTTCTCTTCTTCTTCTGTAGTTAGGTGTAGTCTTCTTTCAATATAAGATAACAGAAAGAAGGTAAAAGAAGACCAACAGTAGCCGTGCAAAGCAGAATTCACGATCTGATATCTTTTTTTTTTTCATTCTTTCACTGTGGGCTTTTAGAATTGGGCCGCCCTGCAGCGCTTTTATTGGGCCGCCTATTCAAAAGCGGTGGGCCAAGGCGGTGCCAGGCGCCCAAGAGCGAAATTAGGCGATTTTTTGGCTTGGCGGAGCGACTACTTTAGATTTTAGGGCCTAGTCGGCGCCTGTGACAGCATAGAAGATTATACACATTTTCTAATAAATGTGACAAGGGACCATGACCATTTATGATTACATCAAGTTTATGCTAGGTTTAGATGGAGACCAATAAGGTTTAAGTTAAAATAGGTGGGGGACCATTAAATTTAATGAGTTAGTTAGGAGGGACCACTATAATTATAGTTTGGTAAAAAATTGTCTTTTTTGCAGCCCAAACCAGCAGGGCCAATAAATCAAGTTGATGGTAGCTTTGACCATTTTGAAACATGCAACTCAATGGAGTCTTAATACAACTCCCAATTGTGCAATTTCTAGGAAAGTTTTGTTCATACTTAAATAAATAACTCACACTTGAGAGTATTCTGACCAGCTCCTAAGTATTTGACTCGATTGATTGAAAAGTGAATCAAATTTCGATTTGATACGCAATTTTTTTGTTACGCAATTTGTCATTGGCTTGTATCATATTTTAGCTAATTTGTTAAAACTGAACAAAAATGAGGAAAAAGCGAAAAATCTCACATTATAGGTCTTGTTGAGGAATCGGTGACTAGTAGGACATCCTACTCAAATCGTGAGCCTGGACGCTGATGCCCTGATGTACTTTTTCATTTTCCTTGTGTCATCTTGTCTTTCCAAGGACTTGGTGATATTTCCTATTTTAGCTGCAGCCCTTTATGCCTGAGCCAAGAACAGCGATTGGCTAGGCGCGCCTAGGCACAAATGAGATTCAAGGCCTAGGAGTAGCCTACCAATAAGCATTCTAGGTGGGCCTAGAGCCTTAATAGTTTTACTGGTTAGCACGGGGTACTTAGTTGTACTTACCAATAGCTCAAAAAAGAGAAGAGTATTGGAATACATGCTAAGATGGAAAAAACTTGAGACCAGAAACAGGCAAATTCATACTAGGACATCATTTTCATCGTCATCCTTAGAGTTTTAGCTCTTTTATCTTCATTTTTCACTTGTTTGTTTCTCCATCATTAATCAGAAATTATTCAATATTACTGTGATACCATCAGTAATTGGCCAAACTCATCAGTAAATTCCTATTCCTATTTCTCTATAGAGATTTTATGGATTAGCATTTTCTATGTAAATGCTAACCATTACGAGAACCGTACTCATCAACATCATCAAGTAATTTTGTGCAACTGAGTAGGTAATTGAGACAAAACATTAATAAGTTAACTTATAGATCAAAAAGATTATTTTCAAAGTCCCCCATTGAGAATAATGAAAATAGAAAGAAAGTATAGTTAAATCATACCCACATTGACAGCTTCAGATGCAATGGCTGAGCTGGCTTTCCGGGAGTTGGATAGCCCACTCCGAGCAGGTAAATATTTCAAACATCCAAAAGTCAGTAGTCCAATGACCACACCAGCAGACATGATCTTCAGACTAATATCTTTTATTTTTTCTGTCATTGATTCTTGATCATTTGAGTCGTGAGAGATAGTTCCTCCAGATATCTCAGCTAAAACACTAGAATTATCCCGCTCAATATTCTTCAAAAACTCATCTGTTTCTACAGTAGGAACTGAAGTAGTCTTATGATCATCTTCCTCACTCCTCGAAATTTCTTCCCTGTTACCCAGTGGAAACACCTTTCGTAATGCCAAAATTGCACTAGCCTTCACATTATCAAGTACTGCTGTAGCTTCAGCCCCAATTCTCACTATAGCTGCTGCTGCAGCTAATGGCGATCCGCCAACACCCTCCTGCCTCTCTAAATACTTCAGAACAACAGGATCATCGTAGTAATCGCCAAGCTTGAACTCTATATCTTGGGTATCTCTAAATCGGGGAAATACAACTTCCACAAGCCAAGTTTCCAACAACTTGCAAAGACCAGGAAGGACATCATTTTCATCGTCGTCCTTAGAGTTTTCCAGCACAAATTCAACAATAGAAGGTTCTCTATAGGGTGAGCTGACATTATCTAAACCCAACCATGTGCGACACTCATCAAGCTCTCCTACAAGAAGTGAACACAGCCCCCGCTCCAAAGCAAAGTCTGTTTCGCGGTCTGTTCTTGTGTTATAGTCAAGAACAACTGTGCCCAGAGTTGTTACCTTGGTTTGCTGAAGTTGTTGGAAAAGATTGTCAGCATCTCGGATGAGATGAGGTTTTTTACTCACAAAAGCCTGTGCTATAAGAGCCAATGCCACACCGTAAACTTCAAAACTTTCCGCTGGTATATTACTTGGAGTTGCAGCAAACAAATCCACCTTCACTACCAGTAATGATAAAAGAATACATGAGAAGCAGAAATTAAAAGGAGCTTCATAAGTTCAGGATTACATGAGGTACTAGCACACACCTGCTCAGCCGCTGTCATTCGCAAAAAGGCTTCGTTCATAAAATCTTCACGAGTAAACCCTCCAGCTATTGCTGCAGCACCCCCACCTCCAACTGCCCATAAAATATTGCGCACACCACGGAGGCCCTCTTCCCGCCGTTTTTTGTGTTCATCCTCAAGAGGGAAGGCTAGGAGCTCCAGAACACAACGGGGGGTAATCTCTTCCAGTGTCTCGTCAATCTGAGCTTGCAGGTCTGGTGCAAGGCTACTTGCTCCTTCCTCCTGCATGAGAGATAGTAAATAAGAATTCACCATCACAAGAGAAAAAAGGTATCCATCGTTTCAAATGAAGCGTCTACAAATATGAATAGGTCATGAGATTCAAGCTTTCACTACTGCCTCTTCTATAGGAACTATAACAATTTATGAAACAGCTAAGAAACTAAATCAACATCAATTTAGCTTTGAATCCTCTGCTAATAGCTTAATTAAGCTTTTTGGTAAAAATGTTTGGACACTGGCTTTGGTCCTTCTTTTGTCGCGGATTGATATATCTATAGGGTTTGGTCCCTATGATTTAACAGTGTCCACTCCAACATCTGAACTATAATACACAACTCGAGAGCCAAAGCTTAAAATCAAAAAAAATTATTCTGGAGAGACCAAAATCAAAATCACTCTTAAAAAAACGAACTTAACCAAAATGTAACAATATAACAATATAATTATCAATATCTTAAAGCATTAGATAGGAAAATTATATAAAGTATTGAAGAACCCAAAGAATGGTGGTATAAAAAGCCAAATGAGTTAACATTGTAGCCTATGTTGACAAACTTATCATCACCGATTCCCCCGACAGATAACTTTTCTTTTGCTTAGAGTCAGATGTCAAGCACTTGTCCCATTCCATACTATTCAAAAATAAAAATGGGACCCTTCACACTCTGTAAAGCTTAATATGATTAGTCCCCTAGAGATGATTTGAGTCGGTCATCTGTTTTGCCTCAACTGAGACCAGAAGATTGTTGTTACAATCCACAATCCAATCAGAGCAACGAGGATAAGGAAATGATAACCCCTTTCTAAGTGATGAATAAAATGGCAATGTCGCAACTTACTCAACGTCAATATCAACTCTAAATACCTCAGATTCAAAATTCGAGGTTTATCATCAAGGACTGCAAGCTTCCTCAACTACCCTGCCATCATTCACACTGTCCCTATTCTTTTCAAATTAAAAGGAAATCCTATGAGCCCCACTCAAGACCTTTTATAACCCAGAAACCAGTAACCAGTGTTTCCAATCATGAACACCCTCAAATTCATATCAGGTTCTAATCAGTAGTCTGAGTTACCTTCTATAGACAAGCAGCTCTTTACCACTAACTAAGATGACGCATGCATAGATCGAATAGAAAAAATATTTATTTCCAACCCCTTCTCTTTTTGCCTCAATCAAACTTCAAAGTTCATCTGTGTACGAGAACATAGACTAAGACCTTCTGACCAATCTCCTGTTTCAAATTTGCCGTTTTTTCCTAAATTCAGTATCATAGAGAACATCTTCGACTGTAACTTATCCCCACCTGATCCAATGTCAAACTCCATCCCTCCTTCAAATGAAGGTATAATAGAAGGATCAATCGCTCCCTCGTTCTGTGAAGCACCCCCAACAAATTTGGGACTTTGGGTCTGCCAAGGATCAAAATCAACTTTACTAATATCCAATCTGTTCTGAACAATTCTCCCTAAACTTTCCATACTTGCTCTCAGTTACATAAAGATAGATAGCACGCACAGCGAGTTGTGTTTTGGCGATTGTTCGTGGTGAACTGGTGATGACATTGACTAGCAAATAAGAATTGCCAAAACTTTTACAAAATTCTCACTTGTATATTTTCGGTTTTCAGATTGTTCCTTTTATAGTGCCTCAGAAGGTTATAGCAGAGAGCTTGTGAGAATAACAACAGACAAACTGGTATAGCAGAGAGCTTCGATCACTGAAAGACAAGCTTACATGCCATATTGATGAAAACACATCATATCACTACTATATTACTCAATAATTGCAATTCCGGAATATCGTAACAATAGTATGAATATTAACCTAAATTTGCAATGCTGAAATTAAAAATGCTAAAGTTATCATATTGTATGCAATCAACCTATTTTCATCTGCATTTTGTTGCAAAACTATACTGGTTATTCAGGCAACCAGACAATAAAAAGATGAATACTAAAGCATGAAGCAAAGCAAAGCATAAAGCAATTACCTGTAAGAGTTTCAAAGCTCTTTCAAGAACTTCACAACTTTGAACAAAATCAGGAGGAGATAAAGCCATAGCATCTCTTGATAAATCAACATAAGCAAGTGCCATAGTCAAAACAACATCTTGTTTAAAAGATTTGGGTAATCTTTCTTTAAGTAAAGTTTGACCAACACGAAGAACAAGTTGAGTTTCACCAGATTCTTGTAAAACACAAAGTACACCAGGTAATTTATCAAAAGGAACTTGAGTAATAAGTGTACCATCTTCATCTTCAAGTAATGATCTATTATAATCTTGTCTTGAATTAGAATTAGCTAGGGTTTCACAAGCAGCTTGTAGAATTTGTCTTCTATTAATTAGGGTTTCTTGTGTAAAACCATATTGTGGTGGTTTTGAAACCTTAGAATCATATGATCTTCTAATTCCATCTCCTAAGAAATGTGTTTCAGCTCCTAATACTTGGTAAAAATCAATCGGAAGTGATACATGGCGGTCGTCGGAGATTGAAGAAGGAGGCAGAGTTGTGGTGGTGGGGGAGTCGGAATCGGTGGTGGTGAAGTGGAAGTCGGTTAGAAGACGGTCAGCCCATTTGCTAGCGTGGCAAGTGGGTGCGCAGTGCGCACTACCAACACTACTACTACTACCATTGTGTTTAAATTTGAATTTGGTTGTTGTTGTTGTTGATGGATGAAGAAGGTTTGGTGAGAAGAGAGCAGAAGCGGCGACGGTGACGTGTTTCAAAGCTTCCATTTCTTCTCCGGCGAGAAGAGAGTAGAGTATAGCGTATTCAGTATTCACTCTAGTCAAGTCAATCAAATATCTATCTGTTCAGCTGTCAAATGGGCCAGAATGGACTGGGCCTCAGCTTCAATTATTATATCTGTTAAAATGCGCTGCCACTATTTCAAAAGCAACAAGGATAGCATTGCATCCTGAGAGCATCTCTAATGCAACATCCATATTTTGGCCTCCACCTAAGACTAAATAGACTCCACGTAGGACAGAATAGCAGCTCCTAAATAGCTATATCTGCTATATCAAACAATATCCCTAATGTAAATTGTCGAAAATGCTAAAACCACGTATTAAACGCAAGACTAGGTTGCGTGTGATTTTTATGTCATAATTTTATTTAATTATACGCAATAACATGTTGCGTATAGTTTCAATTTTGACTTAGAAATTTATACGCAATAACATGTTGCGTTCAAGCAATTTCAAGTATATCGATTTCTCTTCTTCTTCCTCATCACAGTAGCAAAACCTAGATTAATCGAAATTTCACAAGTTATTTCTTCATCTTCTTCAAAACCTAGGTTAATCGAAATTTCTTAACAAATTTCTTTCCTAACAAGTTATTCCTCATCACAGTAGCAAATTTCTTAACAAATTTCACTTTTCAATTTCTTTTTTTGTTGATCGGAATCAGAATTTTGAATTCTCTGTGTCATTTGGCATCCATATAATCGTTCTTGCTCTGAGGAACTTCTAAAGGCAAGTGTTTTACTTTGTTTTCTTCTCTATTTTTCTTCATTTTCTTTGCATTCTAAATCTAAAAATAGTTACTTTGCTTATTTGCTATGTAGTTGAAATTAAGGTAAAATAATAATGATCTTGTACCTCTTGTTTTTGTGTTAGATTCAAGCAATTGTATTGTACTGTGTTTTATTGATAAAAATCGAATTTGTATTACTTGATGGTTATAGTGGTTTTTATTTTCATAGGCATGAAGATCTTCCACTTGATATCATAGATGATGTTTATTTGCTAAATTTTGTTGGTCCACTCCATCTTTCCCTACATCTGGTTCTACATTTCCATCAATAAACCTGCTGCAGCAACTACGACCTCGCCGCATTAGAAGCCTTGCACCAATGATCAGAACATCACCCAGTAGGTATCAATGTTCATCCTTCTGCTTCTGATCTTGTTATTTTACTTATTATCAATTGAACCAGTGGATTGATGTTTTTTGTCTATGTATAATAAATTGGGGGAAATCCCTGATGCTTATTTTGCCTATTGACGCTATCCGACTTGCCGGATTAAAGTGGGGTGAGGATAAATTTTTTACTTGAAGAACTAATGTGTACTCATTTTATATGTTCATACAGTACACAACGTGGGCTGATTGATCTTGAATTATAACCATTTACTCATAAATCATACAGTACTCATAAATTATTTTCTAACTTTTCAAGATTCAATGGAACCGCCACCACCACCAAATTATTCTTCTCAACCAATTAGGAAGAAATTGTTTAGAAAAGTGCTAAGGAATGTATTTCAAGGTGGATCTTCAAGTGGGCATAACCAAAACGAAGAACAACAAATTCCCGCCGCATTTGATTTTCCACCAAATGTTGAAGAATACGGAGAGCGAGCACTTTCTCCAGTTAATGGGCTGCATATTAGTGACTCAATCATCGATATCAATTTCTAATAAGTGTTTTCTAAATTGTATTTACAGGATAAGCTAAAGTTCACCATTCGT
>JABWDY010014658.1:14250-25235 GCA_013358455.1 Thalictrum thalictroides | reverse complement strand
AAAAAAACGTTGTTTGAACGAGCTTTTTAAGTTTTGGAGAATTTATGGTCATTATTAAGCTGTATTTTTAATCTTGTGTGTCAAGGTTGCCACTTTGAGACAGCGATTCTTCCATTCTATTGCTCCCGGTGGACTTGCTGGAGATCGACGAGGTGTGGTTCCTGCTTCTGGATTTTCATTTAGTGCACAACAGATATGGGAAGTTATTAAGGAGAACAAGGACCTTGACCTTCCTGCCCACAAGGTGATTGGAAGTATATATTTATTTGAGGCTTCTGGTAGCAGATGTATACATCTCATTTATGGTCTTTGGCATCTGATTTTAGGTTATGGTTGCCACTGTCCGATGTGAAGAAATTGCCAATGAAAAGTTTGTTCTCTTAGCTGAGAATGAGGTATGTGATATAAATCATCCACGGCTTTGATGAGCCTGCCCTGTCACTTCACTTTAGTAATAGTGCATATGTGATCTTATTATTTTCAATATTTTTCTACAGGACTGGCGTCATTTGGAAGAGGCTGTACAGTCTGCTCCAGTTTCGGGCTTCGGGAAAAAACTGAGCTCAATATTTCATACCTGTCTGTCAGAGTGAGTACTTTTACATATAACTGTTTCATACGTGTAAACATTGAAACAACTTGGTGCAGATTCTTTTTTCTTTTAGTAATATGATTAGAATTAGGAATCCCTATTTGATCAGGATTGTTCATTTAAAATTGTAGTATTATCAACTGTGATCTTTCATTCAAAGCTTTTCTACATAATTTCTTATATATTAACAAACTAGTCTGAGATATTTCTACAGTTAGTACTATAAGAATATTACATAAAAAAATTCTCATTCTTGTGGACTTGTTTGGCCCCCTTGCTGATATTCTTGTTAATTGTATTGGTACAGCTGTGGTCTGTGCAACATAAGAAGTCTTTGAATACTGTTCACCAAAACAGTAGTCATTATTGTATAGTTTCATTAATATAATCTTGGAGGCTTGGATTGAACTATCATAGATGTTGATGTGGCCCTCTTTGGCAATCATCCTTTTGAGTCTATGCAATATTAAAGCTACTTTTGTTATCACTTAAGTAGTTATTTTATTTGATGACATGTTTAGCATGTTTATGGTGAGTTTCTTGTGGACCATTTGATATTTTTGACACATTGTAAATTGAAACTTTAATGTCTTCTTTAATCTATTAGGTATGATGCAGAAGCTGTCTTTTTCGATGAAGGTGTAAGGAATGCAAAGCGTCAGATTTTGGAGGCTAAAATACTGCAGGTAATAGCTTTGTGCCTTCCTGTACGAAGGGTCTGGAGTTCTAATAAATTTATCAGCCAACCCCTCATACTTGACTCATTAATTTATTTATAGCAGTATCTTACGAGCCACATGCCAGGAAGAAAATACTCTTTTTATCCAGTCAATCTGAGGCCTTCGGATGTAACTTACTAATGAAACTTCTATTTCATTTAATTGGAGGAGATTTCCTAGGATTTATAGTTTGAAGTAATTGTTCGTCATTCTGTCAAATATTTATTCTAAAAGGAGGCACACCCAGAGTTAGAAGCAATTACCGTCATCCTTTTAAGTTTATATGCCTAGCCGCAATTGTCCATGACTCAGTAATAGCGTGATCCATGAACTAGACCCGAGAGTATCATTTGGGTAAACAATAGCACAAACTAAATGGAGCCAAATAAGAATCTGAGTATAACCTCTGAGCAAGGTGTCGAAGCCTAAAGTATTTACTTTGGCATTGCCTCAGTCATTGGACATGCAATTTGATTATTTGATAGTTACAGCTTATGTTGATTAGCTGCAACCCTGTTAGTGAGGTATGTCGTGGGAAATGTTGTATCTATATACAATGAAAAGGGGAAAAATAAAAATCAGTTTTCTTAATTCTTAAATATTTGTGGTATAAACTAAATACCATTGACTCAAAATCTGATTGACCTAAATAAATTTGGCCATAGTTTTGATATGGAATCAACTCTGTTGTATGATTATCCTCATCGACTGTGCTTTTGTGTAAACCATACATCCATTTAGATATGAGCACATGGTGATTCATGATTGATTGAAAAGTTTGATGTATTAGAATTTTTTTTTCAGTCTATGTTCTTTTCTGATGGAATGAAATGTGCTGATTTGTAGCTAATACAACCTGCCTACCAATCCATGCTGGCACATCTGCGGTCTAGAACCCTGGATGATTTCAAGGAAGCTTTTGATAAGGCTCTTACTAGTGGGAAACAGTTTGCTCTAGCTGCTTATGATTGCAGTAAACATTCCATGTCAGTATTTGAAGAAGGATGCACAGGTAAATACAAGAACAAACATCCTTTATCATTTGCCTCTGGGATTTCAGTAATCATGTTTTTTTCTTTATGGCCTGCAAAGGAACCCAAAAGATCAGGCCAGCTAGTGCTTCGACCTGGTCTAGTTACTCTGTATGTATGGTAATTGCTTGGGGATTATTTTGAGTTGGTAATCTTTTTTTGAATTTCCTGTGATGATTTTGGGATACAGTATTGAAATTTGAAAAGGAAATTCTATAATAAACACCTTAACAAAAATATTGGCTTAAAATCATATTTGCTGTTGGACTATGAACCGAAAGGGGAAAAAGGGCTATATTAGGGTGTCATAGAGGTAACTCAAAGTCAGAGGCTAATGGTTCACACAAGAAACATTATAATTTATCAATGAAGTTAACTTTTTTGGAATCTTCGTTCTTTTGCAAAAGAACATTGCAATGAGAAATATGTGACTGACCTGCACAGTCACGAGTTATTCCAATCCTGACTTGCAATATTACCTATAAAATAGGAGTTGCAAATCTTCAGTATGTGCTATCAGTTAGTTCTTAATGTTTATTCTACATAATCCTCTTCCCTTTTCTCATTTTATTGTATTATGGTTTACAGATGCTACAATTGAACAAGCAAACTGGGACCCATCCAAAGTTCGTGATAAAGTTCGTCGTGACATAGATGCACATATTGCTGCAGTCCGTGCTTCCAAACTTTCTGAACTTAATAGCTTATATGAGGTATGTGGACTGGATGAGTGTTACTCTTCTGGATGGTGACGTTTCCTATGATGGGTTCTCTAGTTGCTGCGTTTAGTATTGATAGATCTTTCAAATTGTAGCTATAATTTCCGAAAGAATTGCTATTTATGTTTCGATATGCATGCAGGGTAAACTAAATAAGGCACTATCAGAACCTGTCGAAGCTCTTCTAGATGCAGCTAGTGACAATACATGGCCTGCCATCAGAAACCTACTTCAACGTGAAACAGAATCAGCTGTTTCTGGACTTTCCAAAGATATTTCTGGCTTTGATATTGACCAAAAGATCACGGATGAAATGCTCGCAAGCATAGAGAAGTATGCGAGAAGTTTGGTTGAAGCAAAGGCAAAAGAAGAAGCTGGCAGAGTTCTGATTCGGATGAAGGACAGGTATTACCACACAAATGACTGGTATTCAAAAAAAATAAAATTATCGAGAGCTTATGACTAATGTTAATCCTAATTACAGGTTTTCAACATTATTTAGTCACGATTCTGATTCAATGCCAAGAATTTGGACTGGCGCGGAAGACATTCGAGCAATCACAAAAACTGCTCGCTCTGCTGTATGTTGCATCATAGTATATATTGTTGAATCTTAATGTTTTCTTTTGATTGATCAGAATCATCACTTTCTTTTGTTCCCTTTCAGTCCTTGAAGTTGCTCTCGGTTATGGCTGCTGTTCGATTGGACGATGATAGCGATAATATTGCAAATACTCTTTCACTTGCCCTTGTGGATACCACTAGTACCAGTGCTACTAACAAAAGTATCACATCATTTGATCCACTTGCCTCAAGCACCTGGGAAGAGGTGACCAATTGTTCAAATTCTCGTGATGTTAATGTGCCAAAGTTCTCCTATTAATATACATATATCTTATATTCACACTGTATTTCTTCAATTAAAATGGTACTCTTTAATGCGGGCCACTTTATTTTGCTGTCTCATAATTTGTTTAGTCTCCCTTTCACATTTAGTTTTGACCATATAATTTGTGAATATTCGACGAAATCTGATATATAATTTGTTTCTAGTGTCGAAATTTTTTATACATATCCGTTTTTTTAGAAATCGGATGTTCGTATGAATTCGACATTTTCAACTATGGTTTTGACAGACCAGTATGTAATGAGAGTTTCCCTTTTTGTCTTCTAGTTTTTTGCTTGTCCCTTTCACTCCTGGAGCTCAAGTTTAATATCTATGGCAGATACAATTAAAAAATTGATGTTTTTGTGAACTTGAGAATGTTTTTCTCTATTTTGCTGAATATACTTCGGTCCCCTCTCCTTATTTTTGGCTATAAAGCATTAAGTTTGGATTGTGATTGATGTTCTTTTTCAGGTCCCATCAACGAAAACTCTAATTACTCCTGTCCAGTGCAAAACTTTGTGGAGGCAATTCAAGGCAGAAACCGAGTATAGTGTTTCTCAGGCCATCGCTGCTCAAGTATGCTTCTAAACATGGTTATTTAGACTGTTTCATACTTGTTATCTCAAACTTGCATATACTACACGAATATGATAGTCTGTTTTTTTCTTTTTTACATTCAGTTTAGGGTAGATTCATAACGTAGATTTACATTAGAATATACGCGTTGACTACATGTGTAAATCCCAATGTTGTGGGTTCAATGGCGACACACTTACTAGTTTGTGCAAGTACGATACCTATAGAAATGTTATTCTGCAGTGCTTTATTTGGCAGAATGTTACTGTCAGTGTTTCCTTGATTTGAACTCTTATGATTTTTCTTTAAATTTCAGGAAGCTAATAAACGTAATAACAACTGGTTGCCACCCCCATGGGCAATTCTTGCCTTAGTTGTCCTGGGTTTCAACGAGTTTATGACACTCCTGAGGTATAGCCAATCGCTAGTTACTTACTGAACTGAAAGTAGCTATTGCTGAAACTTTCTAGTCCGTCGTTTCTCAAACTGTTGTTTGTCTCTGCATTGGAATCTTATTCGACAGGAATCCTCTTTACCTTGGTATCATCTTTGTTGGCTTTTTACTGGCTAAAGCCCTCTGGGTCCAACTGGATATCTCGGGTGAATTCCGCAATGGTGCTGTGAGTATCAAGCTCTTTTCCTTTCTTGTAATATAAGTTTTTCTTTTTTTGCTGCCTGAAATGACTTGATACCTTATTCTTTGAATATTGGTCAATGCTTTAATGCAGCTTCCTGGGATACTCTCCATTGGTACAAAGTTTCTTCCAACAGTGATGAACCTTCTCAGGAAACTTGCAGAGGAGGGCCAAAAGCCGACAGATGTTGGTCCTCAAAGAAATCCTCCAACTGATCAGAGAGCCGAAAATGGTGTACCGATTTATAGTGATTCGGCATCAAGTTCTTCATCTACCATTACATCATCAATAAATGAGATTGAGAACTCAAGTACTTTACAACAAAGACGAGTTGAAAAGAATTAGACCTGTTAATATATCATCATTATCAAGGTTGGTCCAAGCCATGGAAGAGCAGATTCTTCTTGCCAACGTCCAATTGTTTCTTTGCCTGGTAGGATGGATATTCATACGGTTTTATAGGTGTATCCAACTAGTGCATTAGTTGTATATGATTGGTGATTCAGATGATGTTGTGAGGCTGCCCTACCACCTTCTTCCCAAAGTAGTTTTTTGGTATGAAGGACTTTTTTGAGAGGCATGTTGATTTTGGTTGTAAGGGTTTTAATTAAGTATTTGCTGTTTCTGCAAAGCCCTCTCTACCCCCTCAGATTAGTGTTCCTTTTTTGTTTTCTTATTTGTCTAATTTGTTAGTTTGTGTTATGGTGAACAGAATACAAGTTATATGGCTCATTATAATTAGTCTTCTATACCTGTTTATCAGAATTTTGGCCTTAATGTTATAAGGCTATTCTTGTGAGTACAGAAATTCATGCAGATATATATGTATCATGTAAACACATACGTATTATACTTCCAGCTGCGAGAAGTGTTTATCTATTTTGTAGAGATGAATAATCAACTTTGCCCATACAAAAGTATGGAATGAACTAATTTCATTATCAATTTTTTTCCAACTTATGCCGAGGAAAATCATAAAACAAAAGGTGGCTCTAGCCTTCTAGGCCTTTCGAAATTCTTCCCTGCATTATGAAAAACAAACATAGACTCCAACAAACTAAATATTTGTAACTTTACAAGGCATAAGCTAAAAATACTGTATGTTTTAATGCACCTCAGTAATCCTTTTTCACTAATCAGACTAATGGTGTAGTGGGGTTGAGATTCATTTGTGCAAGTTATTTGAGTGCTTTCATAAGAAACTACATGGATATGTACTTCTGTAGAAATATGCAATTCCAATTTTCTATGTTCAATTCAAATAGACTCTTGCACTATGATGGGCTGACTACATCTTAATTTTGTATTTGATGAAGAGTCTACATCTTAATTACTTGTCAAAAGGTTTAGAAGAAAAGTATAGCAGGAGTCTTTGTGGTCACAGTATAGTCTTCTATTGCTTTTCAACTTCCACCAACATGAATTGAATGTAGAAAATTGTATGTTGAATTCCAAATCAATCTCACTTATATATATGTATTTATTTTACTAATGAAAAACCTACTCCAACTTAGTTAATATCTGTGCTACATTTTCATATCCTTCACACACAATAGAACTGCAGGAAAGTTATTGCTAGGGTTGGAGGTGCATGGTTTGTTACACCTTACCAGTTACCATGGCTATCTCTATGTACTCTTATACACTTCTCTTGATAGTTACAGTACTTCTTCTGTTAACAATCAAGCCTACCAATTCAACTTCATCATCTAAACACCACCACCATCATGGACTTAGATCCCTTCACTTCTCTCTCTTTCAACATGAAACTGTCAATGGAACTGGCTTTTTCATTGTAAATGGTGTAAAAGGACCTGGTATTACTCAGACAACTATGCCTTTTGGCACCATTTATGTCTTCAATGATCCTATGACTACTACACCAAACCCATCTTCTAAGGTAGTTGGTTTTGCTGAAGGGAATTCTATTACATCATCATTTGATGGGCTTAGAAGTGTATCAGTTGCAAAGATTACTTTGAATATAAAGCAGCACAAAGGGTCTATCTCTATTGTGGGAGGCACACATAACACCAAACCTTCTGATCATCCAGTTGTTGGGGGTACAGGTGATTTCTTGTTTGTCCAAGGTTATGTGACTTCTTCTCCTGTGGATCTGAAAGGCTTAACTGTTGTTTACAAGATTGAGTTTCATCTATACTGGCCTCCCTATGCAACTAAAGCGTCGTCTTGAATTGAACTACATACTTGGCTTCTGGCCTAAGTGAATAAATTCGACATCTCCTGTGATCATTGAGTTGAAGTTGCTCAATTCTTGTGCGCAGGGAATGTGTGAAGCTGCTGAATGATTTAATGAATGTGTATCTCGCATATCACTATATTTTCAATATTTGTTTCTCGTCTTCCTTTCTACATTTACATGATTACATCCAACTATCCAAGGATTCTACCACCAGTTAGGAAATCTGCCTAGTTTAGCAAAGTACTAAAAGTTCGTTTTGCTGTTGCTTACATAACTCTTGCACCTCTACTTTAGAGTACAAACACAAACAGTCTTATGACCTAGTCTCCCAGATGTATATATAAAACCATGATTTACAATGAAAATTTGTAGTCACTACTCACTACAACAAGATTTAGTCAAGAATAACATCCATGATTCCATTCACAGTTCACACAAACAATGCATTCAACCTCTAAGGTTTTTGAGTTGAGCATTTCATTTGGAGGATACACACATGCATGCATTAAGGAAATTCGAATTGTTAAAGAATATGTAAATTTTATATTAATAGATAAAAATGAAATCATTGTTGGGATAAAGACCTTCCTTCCCTCCACCCCCCACCAAAGTGGAACCTTCAAATTAGAAACAGAACTGAAAATTTGTATCTACAAAGCTACTAAGTAAACAAAACTGATAGCAATACCTAGAAAATTACAAGCAATGCATGAACAACAAGGTGATATCCCACACACACGTCTCTGTCTCTCCCTTTAATATCCGTTCTAAGGCTTGTGCAGACGAGGCCGATTGCAGAAGATTCGTCCATTGGCTCTCACAAATGCTGTGATGCCCAAACTGATACTTGCCCAGAGGAGAGAAAAGAATATATGGCGAAAATCAGACCGAGCTGCAGAGAGTTGAGCACAGTGATCAGATGAGCAAGAACAAAAGAACTGCGTGAATTAGCTTCAAAGAGAGAATGATTTGGACAGCCGTTGGTCATTGATATGAGCTTAATTGGGAAATGCAAGTCATTGTATTAAGGATTGTATGCCCCAGAGGCAGTTTAGTTTTTCAGAAGTTATTTATTAATATAAAGTGCAGAGAGACAGGCCCTAACAGGCCGTGCATCTCTCTGCAATAACTTAGTTCCTAACTTGGTATCGGAGCCAGGTTTATCTCTCCTCCCAATTCTTTTTCTTTTTTTTTTGGATGGGAGCAGTTTCTATCCTCAACAGATTCAATCCACAAATTTTGGATTGAATCTCTTGAAACTACATTGATATGCATAATACACGACAAACTAGTTGTGACAGAATTTATCCTTATTTTCCAAATTACCAGCACAACTCACCTTGCCTCAGTGAAATGCTTGCTAAAAGCAGCCCAGTTAACACCAATCCCAAAGCCAATGGTAGGGACTGCAAAAAGAAAATGTTCATTATAGGAGTCCCTTTAAAAATCCACACTTACATGCACATGATAGTGAAACAGCAAAGAAGATCTGATTCGGCATTTTAATTTCAATCCCAAAAGAGAAAAAAAAAGTCAAATAAAGGTTACTATCGTCTACTGATATTTAATATAACATGCTACATAAAGGCAATATCTGGTAGTAAGACGCTATGCAATCACAGCACACTTAGGGGCCAGGGTTAAGGCTAGGCACATTTACTTCACGTGCAAGGGGTGAACCTAGATCCTAAGTAATAGCCAAGGCACCTCCTAGGAGCAAAGTTGACTGCTTAAGCAACAGGTTCAGACTAGAAGAAGAAAGTACACAAACGTGGAAGGAAAAGAGAAAACTTTTACAAACCGTAAAAGGTCTTACATTGTTTAATATTTGTAGGTAACTCACTAACATAGGACTTCGAAATGAACATGCCTTTGAAATTTTTGGAAGAAATATATCTTTTAATTCTCATAAAAAAACGATGTGTCAAAGACACCAATACCATATTTAAATTTTCACCTTGTATTCTCTATTCACATGCATGTCCTTAAAACCATGGGTGCCCTTGCTCATTTTGTAAGGGATTTGTTACAAAAAGGTTTCATAAAAACACCTTTCACAAGTAAAATGCATTGGTCATCAGTACTGGAACAACAACTTTTGAATTTATCACAAAATTTTTAAGAAATGATACTTAGCATGTCTAGTGGATAATATAGACTCCTTAATACTTTACTTTATGTGGACTAAATACTAGAAGAATTGCAAGAAACTTTCATGAAATTCGTAGAAGTAACCTTCGTAATTAATTATAGAAGACGCAGAGTCACATAAAGTGAACTTACAGCTATAGCCTCAAGACCACCATTTTGGGAGGGAGGACTCATATCTCGGTTGACAGATATAATGTAATGTCCTTGAAGGAGATCAATAGCATCCTTCAAAATTTCAAATACTTAGGATCAGAAATATAAAAAGTCAAGAATGAATTAATCAAAAATAGGTAATATTAAATAACAATCAAATATCATCCATCAATTCAAGCAATAGAAATAACTTATGCGAAAACAAACCCTGTACTATATAACTTCATCTTCACAACCGGACAGATGAGAGAAACTAAGTTTTACCACGGAACTCTCATAATTGAGATCGAAATCAAAGAATAAATGGCTACAAAAGTACAGACAATTATGATATCTAGATATCTTATAGGCTAGAAACAGTTCGCTACCAAATGATAAAGATATATTTCAGTTTGTGACCAGGGATGTGAGGGTATCCTTTTGTGGATGGTGTAAAGTTTCTAATCTCTCATTGCTTCATGAATGAGTGAATGTGTCTTTCCCAGATTCACTACAAAAAAGTTTTCAGCTGGCCGTCAAATTGCCCACATGATGGTAAAAGCAAATCTCCTTCAAGACCTCCATTTTAAGTTTTAACATGCAAAAGAAACCCTAAGAATAGGCCAAATTATAAGGATCTCCAACATGCTCAGGGAAACCCTATGTTTTTTCCAACCTATTCTACCTCACCCAACCTGCCCATGGAAATATTGTTAGCATGTAACTTCCATTTAGGTTCTTGACTAGGTATGCCACTCAAACTAAGATCCTGACAAAGTGAAAATTAAACAAACTTAGCAGGTGAAAGAAAACAATCATCAATTCTGTTCTCTTTGGCTACGATTCTGGGTAGTTGTCATAACCTTAACTTTTTTTATGCTCGTAGTCATGTCATCTATTGTCCTTTCTCTCTGTTTACATAGTTATTTTCGGAAATTGGTTTCTTTGGTAAGGGGCAGTGACATGTCAATGTTAAATAGCCCTTACAGGTTGTAGCTGAAATTTGTTTTGAGCTAAGACGTACGTCTGCTATGGAGCTCCATGACTCAAAGCTGAATTTGTCTATGCCACTTCTCCTTCTAGCTACTCCTCCATGATGGCTAGATTTTGGAATGTCCTTACTGTTTGTAGCTGAAACTTGTTTGACCTTAGAAAGGGTGGCAATCTGACCTGCTGACCTGAAACCCGACCTGCTTTGGGTCAGGTATGGGTCAAGCTATTTGAAGTAATGGGGCAATATCAGGTCGACCTGATTGACCTGATCCTATATCAGGTCAGGTTCAGGTTTTACCTATAGACCCATCAGGAAAACCTAATTTTAAATTATAAATTTTTTTT
>JABWDY010014602.1:3902-15183 GCA_013358455.1 Thalictrum thalictroides | reverse complement strand
AAAAAAAAGAGGTTAGGTCTCTTCAACTATAAAGCATATATACCCTCCCTTGCACTTTAACCTGTACCTTAGCTTGTGGTTGCAGAGTAGTAAAAGTTGAAGAACCCTTTTGCATGCAGAGTGTAAAAAAGCTATATATGCTAGCTTAATCTCACATGGATTAGGTAGATTAAGGAATTTAGTGATTAAGAAGGATTATTATTAATTGAGTTAACAAATTAACATAATGATTGAATTATAAGCATGGCTAAAAATGATTAAAAAGTTATCATTAACAATAATATAATCAACCTTAAAGCCCATATCTCATTCTTTGGAAGCACAACCTTAGCACTACTAGAAGTCTAGCTAGAACTAGAACTCTAGAAGAAAGCATGAATGAATAGAGATAAGAGAATAGAGATACTACTGTACATTCTCTTTAACAGTTGGTTTTTATGATCATTTGATTGTTAATGCAATGCTTTTTGTGTCCCACAATTGCATTAATGAGATTTGAAGGGATTTGCTTATATTGAGTTGTCAAATGCTTATATGAAATGTATATGTATATGTATATATACAAAGCCAAACAACATTTAATGCAAATAAATCCATTGACACTTCAATGTAGTTGGCCTCTTGGAACCCACAAGCCAGCTCCTTTTGATTATTGATTGAGCTCCAATAATGTCTATACTGTTATATAAGATTATGGTCACTGTTAGTTAGACTTTTCTATGAATGAAACTAGTGGTTTCTATCAAATGACTCTTCAATCTTCATATATCCAACATGATATCATTTACCCTCAAAATTGTTTACTTACTGCAACACTGGAAAAATATCATTTTTTTCATAGAACTATTACAGCTAGTATGTAGAATATGGAAATTAACAAAACTGTTAGTTCCATTGTTGTCAATTTAGAAGATAACTCATTTTCTTTGGAGTGAATTAATGTAGTTTCGACAATGCAATCAACTTACTATACGACGCAAAGAGATGTAGACGGCAGATCTATTAGCGATGTAGACGCTCGCACCAGAGGACAGTATTGAAAGCATTAGCATCAACCACATGGGATGTTGGGATATTAAGTTAGAATCATCAAATGATTTGATTAAATGGCACTGGATATATATGCCACAAGCATTTGAATGGTTGGACTCATATCCTAATCTAATGGTGTTGTTAGGCAAAAGTCCTTTTAGCTAGCTTTAAGTGTTTGTTTACTGGAAGCTAGTCTTATTCATGATTCTTAATACTAGCTTTTTGAGCTTTTCAGTTCTCAGATAGATAAAAACATTCTTACTAACACTTAAGTGATGATCATAGTCATATACAAATCTTGAAGTGGAGATATCAGATATATATATTATTCATGATTTGAAACCAATAAGAATGATGAATTGGTCTATCTTATGAGCCTTCATTCAAAAAAAGCACAACAAGCTAGCTAGGATTCTCTTTTATCTAAAGGCCTTCAAGGAGATAAGAATCAACCTTAATGGAGATGCTTAGACATCCAATTAGTGTTCATCAAAACTTGACAAGACATGCATGGTGTCTAGTGTGACCTCCATTAAGACCAAGTGGCCTTGACATTAGATTGATGTCCATTACAAATGTAGGATAGAGGTGAAAAATATGGAATAACTAGGAAGCAATGACACATATACAAGGTTGTCTATCTTGTGATGATGAGAATGTTTGCTCCATAGCTACATTTGACAAAAATATATAATAATAAAAAGGAAATTACTCTGTAGCAAATGCATGCAAATTGCAAATATTTATTTTTGAAAAGAAGAAGTTGTAATTCTGGTGGTGGGTTCAGATAAGCCTTGAGAAAATATATAGTATATAGAATACTAATAACTTCAAATTACATCAAATTTAGAGCTAGCTAGCTGGAATATGTATGATAATGATAAGAAGAAGTAAGGACCAGTATGTACTATGAAAGTTTTGAAAGGGAGTGGTTAAGACAGAAAGAGGAAAAGTGGAGTGAATAGTCAATTAAAAGAGTAATCTAAATTGGTCATGAAAAAAGGTTGAAAGTAATGGCTAATGAATCTTCTTTATCTTTATTGTTGTATGGTGCAGTTTGGTGGCTGATAGATATGGACCATTCTGTACTCAGACTACAACCTGAACTGGGGACAGGTTGGGACTTTGACAACCTTAATTACATTTTTAGGTGGAATGGTTAATTATATATGGATGATATCAAGACAAGCCATATGCATTTGAGAGTTATATATGCATTTCTCCCATTTTGTAAAAGCTAGCTAGGTTGAGACCTGAAACTCACTCTGAAACTAACAAGTAACAACTCCCACACAAGCAAACCCAGAAGTGGAATGGAGCTCAAAGTTGAGGGGTTTGTCATCTTCATTCAACCTGGTCACAACCTAGTGGTCCTTGCATTGATAAAGTGGTCTCTCGTCCACAATGTTTTGTATTTGCAATGCCCATGCATGCAATTATTGGCTTTCATCATGATTGTAATGAAATGTAGTCATCAACAATTTATATGGATGCCTGGATGGTATATGTGTCCTATAACATTAGATAGACTTAAACCCATGGTATGGATTCTGATCTTGCCTTCTTACTACATGGGAGATGTTAAAGAGCCCATTTTGTTTTGCATAATTGCTAAAAAGCCCATCTATGAGAAACCCTGCATCATCCAACCCCCATAAGAGCTGGACCAAAAAATAACCTTAAAGTTCTTGGAGGGTACCAAGCAGCAGCAGTTAAGTCACATAGTACAGTATACTCATGTTGGGTGTGAAACAGTTACTAGATTGGAGTGATTTAGATGTAACATTTTGGGATGAAGATCTAGAATCCATGGAAATCTTGAGTTCCATTTTTCGTACAGAAAAAGCTAGACCAATTTTGAATATCGAAACTATGTAAATGCTTGTCTGCTATAAGGAACAGTTTGCTCAATGGCAACTTTTATCTCGTCTTTTTTGTCTTACATTTCTACAGAGAATCTACAACAGCTTTTCAGGGACTATTTTTGCACAAGGAAGTGCTAACAGAATCTGCTGCGACAGCTCTTCCTGTAACAGGTTGTGCCCAATGACCAACTATGGCTACTGTACACACGAGGAACACATCATAGACTTAGACCAACTTTACAAAGATCAACTATCAAAGCTTTGTCCTTGGTTACACAGAGAAGCCAGCTGCCATTGATTGTAAGATTGAGGCAACATCAAACTTGAAGTTCCTGAAGCTTTTCCCGGGGCCAGTGTCTATCGGACTAACATCAGCTGTTTGTTTGGTCATTTGGCACTCCATTCCTGGTCCTCCCGTGGAAATGTTCTTTGCCTTCCACACACATGTTCCTGTAAGCACAAAATCAACTTCTAAGAAATTTTTTTTTTAGATCATTACCTAGTGAACCTCGAGTCTAAGAGGACTTACCCACCTCTTATATTTGCTTGAACGGCAAGGGTATAATAAGATGAGTACTACACTAATCATTAGATAAAGTGGAACATGTGATTTTTATTGGCTTCCTTTTTTATTCAGGTTAAGGGTCAGCGGTAATGTACCAGTATATGCAGTCGCACGCACACACAAACACTAGGGTATTACATAGTTAATCCAAACTCATTAATTTCCTAAAACGAACGCTAACTCAAACCCACAAAAACACTCTTTAAGTCTCAAAGGTATGCAGCAAAAAAGAGAAGCGTAAACCTTTGCAAAAAGTATCAGACTTTTGTGTGGTGGGGGGATGATGTGCTGCAATCCATGATCTCAGAGGCCTGCAAGATGATATTTCAAATTATTATACATGACAGGAAGAAAATCTGTCAATACTCAATATCATGAAAACATCATCAGTTCCCTACTTACATTAGAAATGGACCAACCATGTAAAACTTAATACCATTGCATCCGCGAGATATTACATCGTTGCCAGCTGATAGAAGCTCATCGATCCGCAACCACGAGATTTCCTAATTACGACAAATGATATAGAGCTATCAACTTTATAGTCAAATACTGCTGCATATTGTTCCATTTCCAAAACAAAGAAATAAAGAGATAAAATTCTTAGGCTTCACAGAAGCAGCACCAAGTTATGAAAATGTATTCCACTTTTCAGTTCTTTCTTTTTCCCAAATCTGTTAGAAAGATGATTAATCAATATAATCCCACCCTTACATCTTGAACATTCCACCCTTACATCTTCTTCTTCCAACATAAACACTAATTGCCTGATTTCATTCCTAAATCTGCATTATTCGTTTTCCTTCTTTAGAAGACTTGGGAGAAACACGGAAAGTTGTTAAGTATGATATCAGTGATTTGTGTTTCAAACTGAGAAAACAATATCCACTAATATAGATAAACTAAAATACAAATTCTATTTTGATTTCATAATTGTCATATTTGTTGATTTTCATTTTTGAAACTGTCGCACTATCCTCTATACTCGTGAGGCTTATGCATGCCTTCAATGCCATAGCTGCCATAGAAGTTAGAACTTTGACTAGTGAAACACCTTGTCTCATGTCTTAGTGTTCAGAAACATTGTTAGCGAGTATGATCTTTATCAAACTAGTCTATGGTGTGGAAAACCACAAGTGCATTTATTAAAAGACCAACAAATATATAGTATCCTAACAAGACTGAATATACTAACCATACATTTGTGTATTCCAATATGACAGTCTAAATACATCATAAATTAACTATATTAATTCAATCTGTACATTAGTCTAAAACTTCCACCTATACAGCTAAAGCTCTTCAGAACAACAAAAAAAAATAAATCCATAATGTCTACTTTAACAAATAAGGGAAACGTAGGTACTTAAGAATCAGGATGCAGAAAATACATACACTAATTTCCTTTTTAGTTTGCGGGGCAAAATTGGTATCTTCCTTCACACCAGCAATTATATAAAGTCGCACTCTCTGTTCTCCAAGAGTAACTTCAATATGGTCATCCATTTTCAACTTTTTTGAAACATCAAATCCTGTCTCTTCCAAAACCTGAATCAACACAACCCATTAAGATATTGGATCCCAAGAGCACAATTTACATCAAGAAAACATAGACATACAAGCAAAGACACTGACATTTATTATAAACTTAAACAACGTTGATAAACTTGACTTTTCCCGTTTCGTTTCTCAACGAAATTAAGCATATAATTATGCGTTGGAAAGAGGCAAACAGAAGAAGCCACAAATTTAGTCAACTTGACCAAAAGATTTCTAATCAGGTTCAGATTTATGATAAAATCAGCAGCAGTAAAGTAACTCAAAAAAACTGAAAAAGAAAAGGGGAGAGAAATGGGTATTGAGTGTCCCAACACTTGTCTTTTCACTTAATGCAACTTGATGTTTGAACTTCAAAGCGGCTGCAACATCACTCAGAAAATTGAGAATTACAATCCGAGTAAGCTGAGCCGTACATAATTGTTAATAAGTCACTTCTGGTTGTTAATAAGTCACACATTTTTTGATCTACCCTATTACCGAAAAGATTATGGGGACACATGAATCCATGATTGGCACTTCATAGTGGTGCTAAATAGAAACTTGAGTGTTAGGCTCACTAGAAATATAAAAGATGAATGATAATATTGATAATATTAGGTTAAAGATACAAAAAAGCTATCTCTCTATATATAGAGAGTGCGACCACATGGAACCTATATCTAAGCTATGTGGGACTAAACCACACACTAAAAGCCTACAATACCCTTTACTTCCTACAGGCTCAAAATGACATTCCCATGGGTAAGATAACAAACCAATTTTTCTCCGAAAATACTATTATCACACCAAGCACAAGTAGGAGGGTATACACACCTCCATACAAAAGACAAGTAGGAATGTATATAGCTCCATGCACGATTAACCTCAGCAAAAGACTTCAGGTTTTATAAACATTGTTCAAAACAAAATCAAATAGATTTTTCTTCAGATGGGGGGAGATGGGGGAGTGGCGTAACAACATTTACATGGGAAAGTATGTTGTTTCAAAAACCAAAATGCTATGCTACCGCATCCAGAAGTCAGAACTTGTATGTATCACATTATCAGAAAGTTAATACAGACCATCTACTGGGAAGACATTCTCAAAAGGTCATAGATAAAGTCTGATACTTGTGCAGCCAGCCTTGCTGTCACAACCTAAGCAATACAAACTTGGCAAGCAATAGTATGGTCAAAACTAGATAATGCATTAGCAAAAACTGTCTGCACGTGATGATTGCACAACTGAAGTGTACATTTGAGTTTTCTCACATAGAGAACTTTAGTAACATCACTTAACAAACATACTCATTATGGTACAAAGTCAAACGAAGAAGCAAAACAAACTTGGAAGTCTTCATCATCTACTCTATCATATGGACTATTGTTGCATTTATGGGACTGACAATATTTCCAATTGTATAAATCACTGATGAATTTTGAAAATAAAACACAAGCACAGAAAAAAATTGGCATTCAAAAGTGAATAAGTACTTCTCTAATAGCACATGTATGGTCTTCCTCATCTTTGTTTTTCTTCCCACGGGGGAAGCTCCAGCTGGCACCAGCCTTCCATCCCTTCACCAATAAACACTGAAAATGCATATGCCTTTGTAAAATCATTAACTAGTCAATACTCAAGAATAAGCTCCTATTTCGACAATACCAAATAAATCACGTGCTAAAACAAGATATAAATTTTCTAGATAATAAAAACTACAGAGTTTAGGGGGCGTTTGGCAACAAAGCATAAGTCAAAAAGGAATTTCTTAGAAAGTTAATTTCTAAGAAATGAGAAAGTAGAAAGGAGAAAGCTAAAAAACTAGACTTCTTTAGAAAGACATTTTTCTACTTTTTAGAAATGACTTTCTCAAAACTTTTTTTTGGTTGCCAAACTTACTTTCTACTTTCCTACTTCTAGAAAATCAAGAAATGCATTACAAAGCCTTTGCCAAACTCCCCCTTAGTAAACATCTAAATAAGCTATTAGATGTGCATCAATATCCATAACTATATGCAATTAATTGTGAACAAGTGATTTTTGTAATGGTCTTAAGCTAGTAACATTTTTTTTTAGCTGGATAAAACTTTTATTTATGAGAAAGAAGTCTACAGCAGCTAAAATCGGCTGGTGAGGGAGAACCTCCCCAAAACCTAGGAGAAAATAGAAAAATAAAATACACCAGCGTTAACCGTCCCCTATATTCACCATATTTTCAGTGCCTTAAAACTCCCATGGTATCAAAACCTCCCCCTAAATTCCAGTGCCCTCCTGCTTCCTCATGGTTCCAATGCTCTACCAAAGTTCCTTTTTTCTTACTTGCTCATGACAAGCAGCTCCAGTAAATTTCTTCCTAGCTCCCTTAGGGGCTTTTATACTCCCTAATCCCCTTATTTTCCATAACAAACACTTAATTTTCATGGACAGTTTGCTCCCAAGTCACAAGTCATAATGCTTAGTCATCTATAATATACAAAACTCAAACACTAAAAAGCTATTAATTTTATGTACCTTCCTCATATCTACTTTCAATATTTAACCTAATAAATTTTGATCAGTTGCTCTTTTGTGCTCCTAAAACTGTACAAGGTTTATGTTCTTATTAAACAATGGTTTTCTACCCTTTTGATCATAGAGTGATCAAATCAGGAAGGTCATAAGCACGAGCGGTGTCTTATTGTGGGAGAATTAGATAATAGGGTAATAAAGCAATGAGAATAAACATACAGCACCTAGCATCATCAAGATTATAAATAAAATGTTAAAGAGTATTCTAGCGGTCAATATTAAAATACGACAAATACCTTCTGAACATACCCGTTCATAAGATTCATCCAAAATAATTGCCCCTGATACAGGAACTCGAACTTTATAGGAGGTGAAGTCCTTGTATATGTCATCTATGTGTGCAATATATGGTCTTAGAGCAGCACAGCTGTTAAACACTGAAGAAAGTCAAGGTAACAAAATATAATGCACAAACTCCAAATGCAGCTACTTTGGAAGAAACGAGTTAACATAGGTCTAAAGTAAACTTAATAAATGGATTTACTACTAACAGAACTACCTTATGGTTCATGCTGCAATCAGGCAAAAGCATGTACATCAGATAGGTACAATTGCATGATCAATGTCAATTTGGGACGAAGCACAAGGCTAGACCACTTATATAGTTAAACGACTTACTGTGTCTGCATGATTTGTAGCCTAAGTCATAGAACAAAAGACCAAGGTAGACCATTTACAAAGTTAAAATGACTTGCTCTGAACAGTCTGACAGTATGATTTACTGATTTATAGTCAAAACCATACAACAAAACTCCAATAAGCAAAATTATGGATTCTAAAATAAAAACGATTCATGAATACCTGACCCCCTTTGTCAGAAGGCTGAGAATATTTAATCTTCATAATTATTATGATATTATATCTAGCAATATGTGCCCACTCCCAAAGTCTGTTTTAGCACTTCGCACATAAAAACAAGTCCTATTTAATAGGTTCATACAGGTTTCACATGCATGGTCGTACAATTTAACCAAAATAAACACTATATTTTTCAGCTAGGGGCTCTTACAAAAATGAGTGTTCTTGGCAGTGAGTGAGTTTCGAGTTCCATGACTAACCAGGTAGAAGGAGAAGATGCTTGTGAAATACAAGATTTCAGCTTCTTCTATATTTCTTTTTAATTTTGATTCTTGAAGAAGCACATTTTGTAGAAATCATCTCTTCATTTTGATCACTGTCTTTTCCTTCTTTTATATTTATACTCTCCTGTAGATCCATAGTTTTCCAGCAAATTTTTTTTTCATCGATATATTGTGAGACACTGATGGATTGGCATATGTTTATTAATAAACCAGAATAATTTGTAAAATTCACAAGGTTGGAACATGTAAGGGTCCAACACAATGATTACCCTACAATATGACATATAAAGATAGCATCTGTAGATATATTTCCAAAATACTTAAACCAAAATCACCAAAAGTTCTTGTAGTTTCCTATATCTCTGTAGGGGAGTAAATACAGCAGAGAAAAACACCCAAAGCTAGGTAGCAATTAGAGTATCCAACAAGCACGAGATATGTCATGTACCATGATCCCCAACAAAATAACAAGTAAAACATATTATAAAGGATACTCAAAGAAGTGAATTCCCTCAAAGAAAGCGACTTTAGTGATGGATTTTGTTCCACTGAGTTATCCTCATAAAACCAATGTGCTTGCTCCACAAGAAACAAAATCCTTTCAAATGACTCGAGATCTTCACTCGGCACATTCAAAACAAAACGACTGCATGGAACAGGAAGAAAACTGGATCAAATAATCAAGTAAATTCAACAAAAACTCCTCATGTTGGAGCTGTAAGCCTATAATGGGTATACATACCATAGTTCATTTTTCCACAGAGAATAGTGTATCCACAAATGATCACAGAATCAGAATTTTATGCTTATATGCATCTATACAAGTGATAATAAAGTTTCAAGAGATATTGGGTCCAATAGCCCTGGTGCGTTTTGGGGTTTACAAACCCTAATTTGAAGCCAGATTGAAGCCGAACTCATCAAACCTCTTTATCGTTTTGGTACATTCTGTTTTTTTTTAATGATCGAGGTACTTTCTGTTTGTAGGGTAATTTATTTTTCCGAAAGTTAGATTGAATTAGTTTCATTGTTCAATAAGTATTAAGCTTTTATTTTTTTTTATTTTTTTTTTTTATTGGCAAGCGGGGTTGAGGGACCCCTACCCCTTTAAATTACGTTTGAAAACTCATATCAACAATCAGTTGTTGACGTGTTTCGAACCCACAAACTCTCCACTTTGTGAGAGGGGTGCTACCATTGAGCCACAGGCTCATTCAGTATTAAGCTTTTATTATGTACTCGTAAGGCTATTAATTAAACATATAGGTCTATGGCAAAGTTGATTAATAATGTTGTGTTTTAATGATAGGATTTTCACTTTTTCTTTTGGGTTGGCAAGCGAGACAGAGGGACCCCTGCCCCTTTTTCTATTACGTGAAGAAACTCTATCAACAATCAGTTGTTGAGGGGTTTTGATCCCACGGCCTCTCCTCAAAGTGAGAGGGGTGCATTAATGTTGAGCCAAAGGCTCACATGCAGATTTCACTTTGTGAGTGTGTTGACCATTTATTTGCAACTTGCCACCCCCTTCATGAATTTGGTTTCAACTTTCAAGTATAACTTTGCGCACCAACAACTGCAGGGGCTCACAAACAACCAAAGTGGGTTGGAAGTAGTTTCTTCCACAACTGCTAGTAACGTGTAAATGTGCATGTCTACAGCACATATTTAATACAGATGAGAAAGATGGGGCAGGTTTGTTCTCCCTCAGCATAAAATTGAACTGCGCATAAACAACTATTGCCCGAAGGCAGCTAAAGGTGCACATAACATTTAGTTGTTTGATATTCTCTCTTTTGTAAGGTTTTGCCGACTCTGATATAAACTTTCGGACATTAACATTAGTGATGGACGACCCCTAACCGGTCACAAAAATAGAGGTTTTCGATAAATTGTATGTTTTACCAAAATAAATCTTCTCGCACTATATTCTTGAAATTGTTATTTCTTCCTCTCTTTGAGGCAAAAACTTTAGGCCTCATGAAAACAGAATCCCCAAAAAACAAATAAGTAACAATTGGGATACCTCTAAAAATCCTGCGACCTCATACACTAAAGTTAATAATGGTATGACAACATCCCACACCTCACACTGACTATGCTTTATTCTTTGAAAAAATGCCAATAAGAATGCAAAATTTTTACAAATAAATTATAAATTTTCTACAAAGATGGAACTTTTACTTGTAGGCGTGCATTTCCCTACTTACCCAAAGGCATACAACTAGGATCTTGGTGCTTTGTATACTTTGGGGATCTGGCTTGAGCCGAACTGGGAAAACTTCAAAAGGACGACGTTAGAGCCATAGAGAATACTCCTTTCAATCGAAATTTTCCTCATCTACTGGGTGAGACGGTTTAAAGACGTGACAGGTTTATTAAGCTGTTGGGGGCTATATGTATATTGGGAAACTTCTCGGGCAGCCATCCTGCGGGAGGTAACGCACTCGGGTAAGTTGATGTACTTTCGTATATTTATTTTTCCACTTCTACATCAAAGGTCACCTCAACCTCCTCTCTCACTTTACTTGTTTGAGTTTGGGCAGATGTGATGCTTCTAGTGCTCAAGAAGACCATCTATTGAGATTTTCCCTTCATTTTGTTTGTTTCTTCTTTACTCTTTTTTTTT
>JABWDY010014580.1:26107-38219 GCA_013358455.1 Thalictrum thalictroides | reverse complement strand
AAAAAAAAAAACTTAGAAATTACCTGAAGCAGACGACTTGGTTGGAGGTAATTTTCCTTCTAATCTTTCAATTCGAAAGGTTACCGGCAGATTAATATCGCATGATAAGAAGAATCTGAACTCATTCCCGCTCATTGTTTTCTGTTTATGAGCTTTGATTATACATAATTAGGGTTTCAAACTACGAGCAAAGTTGATTTCGGGAGTTTTTTTATTTATTTATTGCAGAGAGTTTGAGAGAGAGGGAGAGAAAGAGTTGAAGTTTAAAGAGTGGAGACGAAGAGAAGAGAATTGAGTTATGAACTAGTTTGCACGAAGTTCGGTGTTCTGACGTGGATTACTGCAAACCGGAATCGCGGGTCAGCCGGTTTCCAAGAGAAAACGCAAGCAGAAATGAGAAAGTAGCGCGCGAGAGGACTGAGGTTTCAGGTCAGGCAGGTAGGCTGGTCGCTGCCTCGCTGGTGAAGTGGTGAGTTTGCCTTAAAAAATTTACAACTCCAGCCGGTTTCCTTAAAAAATGGGTGACCAACCTCAGCATGTTTAACTGTAAATGCTTCAGCAGCTTTGCCTTTAGGTTTAGCACAGAATCTGACTTATGATGCAAAACAAGTGAGATACATAAATAGTCTTATGTTATAGTTTTAGAACGAACATTTCGCCCCCAACACATGGGACAGTTCTGCCATTGATTGGGAGAAACAATGATGCCAATGACTGGGAAAGAAAATGGCACTGAATGTTTGAGATTATACTCTAATATACGAGTTACTACTTACTAGTATGTGGTGCCACAACAGTATCATAACATTTAATCATAACGATACTTAGTGAGGACAAGGAGAAAAACTTCACATGATCGGCAGTAGGGGTGGAAACGTTTAATTACATTCGAGATACAAGAGATAGAACTCGGCAACATACAAAACAATGGTGTCTCTTTGTTTATTCACAAATTCGCAATGAGATGGTGTGTGTTACAAGGAATTGAATGAAAATGTGAAATACAAGTTACAATCTTGACTGATGTTAATGAATTCAATCGATAGCAGCCAGTCAAACGTCACTAAGGTTTTCGAGGGAACTTTGAGAAATCTGGGGGTCTGCGCTCCATATATGCTTTCTGCCCCTCATTCCCCTCTTCTGTACCATAAAACATGTATGTAGCATCTCCACCCATCTCCTGTAATTGGTAAGAAACAAAACTTGAAGGTAAGGACAGGAATATGAAATGCAAATCATTTAGCTCATGAGAAGTAATAGCTGTCAATTCCTAAAACAGGGAGTTTCTGAACCATGTAGAAATAAGTAGAAGTGCCAATTTCTAGGATCACAGTGCTGGAGCTCTGATGATTAGTTACGACTATTAAGCCCACTATGACAAGCTACTATTATGCATTTGAAGCTACCAGACAAAAAATGAAATAATTTACCATGAGACCAGCATGGCCATCATCAACTGCATTCAGAGCAGATTTGAGTACTCGGAGTGCAGTCGGGCTGTTTCGAAGGATCTCCCGACACCATTTTAGTGTTTCTTGTTCCAACTTATCAAGCTGTTCAGAAGCAACAAACCATTTAACATCATAAATCCTCTTGAATCATAGGACATTGAAACGCAAATTCCTTACATTTTGCAAACCATTCCAATTAACATGTCTTTTCTCATACTATAAGTATATACAGTACCTAACAAACTAACCAAGCCTCTTAACGGGTTTCCTGTAGTTTTAGTTTTTAAAGCCTATTAATCTAAGAAAGCAGTTCTTAGAATCAACAATATTAGAATCCGGTATAACCTTCTCTTCTTGCCTCTTCAGTTGTTAAGCATGAATGTACATGTAGAAATGTTGTCTTCTAGAGTCTAGACCATATAAATGGTCTTTGCTATTTCATACACTATGAAGAGTGCTTAACCTGGTTTCCAGAGAGTACAAAAATATACCTACTTGACACTTCTTGTTAGTTTGTAACTTATCTGCATATCTACAGTAATACAGCCTTAAAAAAAGGTCAATAACTAATATCAAACTCACCGGTACTACAACATTCAGAAGCCCCATTTTCTCTGCTTCCGAAGCGGTGTAAAATCGCGCCAAATACCACATCTCACGAGCCTTTTTAGGACCAACCTGATAAGCAAGCATAGTTCATAGATCCAAAAAATGCACAGACAGATAATCAGCGTATAGATGAGAAAGTCCCTCAATGCAATATATAATCATTTTTTAATTGGTAGTATCTAATCATTAATTGCTGGAAGAATCAAAGTGCATTGTGATTAGAGGATTCGGTTAGTTGAAAAAGGTAACAAGATCACAAGAAGATAAGATGCAGGTTCCAATAAATAACGATTGCAGAACTTACCAAGCGGGACATGATAGAACTTCCATAACCAGCATCAAAGCTTCCGACCTGAACATTACAACATTAAAAGTAATGACGAACGTAAAATTAGTACTAGATGAGAAGTAACTCATGCCAGACATATAATTATGTGAATAAAAAGCCACCAATATCAGGGTCACTCCAAGTAACGTGTACCTGTGATCTATCTCTTAAATTTTTTGCATTGTATGTATGGGCTTGGCTAATAATAAATATAATTAAAAGGTTACCTTTGGGCCTGTTTGGCCGAAAATGGCATTCTCAGCTGCAATTGTCAAATCACAAACCATGTGTAGAACATGCCCTCCCCCAACAGCATAGCCTGCAACCTAAAATTAAGATAATACGATGAGGTAACCGAATGAATAAAAAAAAAAACACAGATTTGCTTATTAAGCAGAAGAAAATAAACAAACCAAAACTGACGCAAGGTAGGATTAAAAGTATACCATTGCAATCACGGGTTTCGGGAGACGGCGAATCTGTATCTGTATGAAGGTAAAATGTGAAGACATAGTTAAGAATTGCATGTAAAATGCCAGATAAATATGCCTATAATTCTCAACTGGACCATAGAGGAGAATACACAAAAAGGTTCTTTCCGTATGGGCTGCAGAATACCTGTAGATCTAAGACATTCAGACTCCCCGGATTTTTAAAATCTGAATATCCATCTTTGCTTCGTAATGATTGATCCCCACCACTGCAAAATGCCTGGGTACCCTGTCCAACAAATTTGCACTTCATTAAAAACGAGCACAGGAGTTTCAAAATATCATGTAGTTATGCTTGTTCGGAGTTGTTCCAATAATAAAAAATTAGGATTTTGTGCTTCCTAATGAATCTATGCTATCTGTCTTTAAGCCTTAACCATGACATAGAATACAAAAATACCACAATCTCAAAAATTCGACATTATGTCAAACTATATCCAACATATTTGATGAGGGAACACAATCTCTTTATTTATGGCTCCACGAAAAAAAATGTTTCGAAGTAACCACTTCTCAAATAATGCAGATGAGGCTACAAGAACTTTAGAACACATAATGGTGTAATAACTGACTGTACTAAACTCTACAGAAGAAACAACAATGTAGTACATTTCAGAGATATACCTTTCCAGTGAGTATAATGACTCCAATAGAACTATCAAATCGTGCATCATCAAACGCACGCATCATTTCTTTAACTGTCTGAGGCCGAAAAGCATTTCTCTTCTCCGGCCTATTAATCGTAATCTAAACAAACCAAAATCAAACAAATACCAATAAATTCACAACTTCAATCACATTTAACTAAAACCAAAAAATTATAAATGAACTACCTTTGCAATTCCTTCTCCAACAGCTTTCTCATAAATAATATCAATAAACTCCTTTCCTGATTCATCACAAGCAAGTCTCCATTCAGCTTCATGACTTGATACTTCTCCATGTATCTTATGATACTTATCATTCATAGAAGTGGTAGAAAGTTTAATTAAAGATGAATTCGAAGATAATTGAATTGGATTTAAATGATTAAGAACTGATTCTACTCTTCTTGTCATGGTTTCAAGGTTCTTTTTCTCAGCAATTTCTGCCATTGAGTAATTTGATTAAGGCTTTGTGTTTCTGAAAAAAATGGAAAGTCAATATAGCTGACTGACTAGTGAGTGTGAATAAAATATGGAAGAAGCAGAAGAAGATGACAACGACATCATCTTCTCGAATATATCAATTTTTAGCGCTTGTGGTTGTTTTCAAGCGGATATATTGGATAAAAAGATAATATGAAAGAAAAGCCCACTAAAGTTTAGGCCCATGTTTGATGATTCATGTCTGAGCCCATTATAGTCTCTTCAGTCACTCATCAGTCATCACAGTCTTCGAACTAGGGTTTAAGGGAAGAAGAAAGAAACCATGTCTTTT
Source organism: Thalictrum thalictroides (assembly GCA_013358455.1). Taxonomy (NCBI): domain Eukaryota; kingdom Viridiplantae; phylum Streptophyta; class Magnoliopsida; order Ranunculales; family Ranunculaceae; genus Thalictrum; species Thalictrum thalictroides. The sequence goes on along the minus strand of JABWDY010014580.1, from coordinate 33,921 downwards.
TCTGCAAATTCGAAGAGTGTAATGGAAGGAGATTTACAATTAGTTTCAATTCCGAAGCCATCAGCAACAACTTCATCACTACCACCACTACCAATTTCAAAAGCTACAACAACAACTTCAAATAACAACGCAATCGTTGAATACACAAAACCAGTTTCACAAGAAGACGAAGATTTAGAAGTAAAGCTTCGAAGAATTATTGATAATGTTCCAGTTCGTGTTAATAATACTTCAGGTAGTTCAGCTGGTTCTGGATCTGGTGATTTTCATCAATATAGACAAATGAGAAGAAAAGAACAAGATAGACTTATGAGAATGGATGCACATTATGAGAAAACTAAAGAAGTTGAAGAGTTTAATTTAAGAAGAGAAGAAAGATTGAAAGCTGCTGAAGAAAGAACGGCTAAGAAAAGAGCAAAAAGACAGAAGAAAAGGATGAAGAAGAAGGAGAAGGTTTGTAAAGTTAGTAGTAATTCTTCTTCTGGTGGTGGTGATGGTTGTGGGGATGAAGAACAAAAGAAGGATGGAACTTCTGATGATGAAGATGATAAGGATTCTGACGAGGAGGAATTCAAATGAATGGAGAGGCTAATTTGGGAGCTCGAGTTCTTATTAATCAGGTTCTGTTTTAGATTATATTACAATGTAGTTTTAATATGGAAGCAAATGTTTTAGAATGTATGAGTTCAAGCAATTTTCAATAGATAATGAATTTTCAATTTGCAAAAGTCTTGATACTTATCCAAGTAGATTTTTGAGAATATACCTAGATCCTATTTGTCTGTTCCTGGTTACGCCATCGTATCAACCTTATGGAATGTCAAGAGAAATTTTAAATGCATGGAACTGCATATTTTAATATCATAATGTTAATATACCAGATCATCGCACTTTTTTTTTTAGAGAAGTAAACGAGCATAATATATTCATAACAGAAAAGTTAAATACAACCAAAGCCAAGGGATGAGATATCCCTTGGTGGAGTGAAAATGAATTCAACCTTACTGCCACTCTCTGATAGGTCACATCTACATTTAACATCTTGGAAGCTTATAGTTTGTTGGACTTGATTCCAAATTCTAACAAATATTTGTAGAAAAAGGCTCCCTTAAAGTATTTACCTTTTCACGTGGATAGTCGTCCGACCTTAGAGCTTTGCAGAGAAATTTTCATCAGTAGGTGTTATATATATGTGCGAAGTCATGGATGGACATGCCACACCTTTAGGATGTGTGCATTCTTACTTTTTAGGGTTTTAGAGCATTTCCTCGTCAGTTTTATCTGCAGTACTGTCATTGACTCATCCAAATGTCATTGGGAACATGGCAAACACTTCCCAGTTCATAAGCGTTATCTTTAATTTTATTCAGCAAGCAATTTTTAGTTTTTTTACGAATTTGTGGCTTGAGTGAAACCAAGGGTATAAAGTTTTTATGGACAATTATTTTCTACGAGGGGCTCAGGGATCTTTAGTGAATGACTTTTGACGATTGACCTTAGCACCTGGCTATTGTAAACGTTACATTCTGGCTGTGATCATTATTGAATTTCTTAGAATAAGTTCAGTGAATCAGTGATATGATGTATGTGTGGAAAAGATTTGGATGGTAATCCGTTTTCTATATTGTTGGGTTTCATGTGAGAGTACAACTGAAGTATACTCTGTTATGTATTTTTTTTCTTTTGCCCTTTGAGAGGTAAATTAGCACAATAGATCCATGAAAGAGTCTAAATACAATCCAGCCAAGGGATGAGGTATCCATTGTCTTTTTGAGAGGTAAATGAGCATAATATGTATATAAAAGAGTCAAAATACAAACCAGCCATGGGGTTGAGGTAGCCTGGTCAACTACACTAATAACAGCATGCAGAAACAATAGGGGGGACCCCATACCTTGCGAAAAAGAGTAAGTAAAAAGGCGTGCAGCAAACAGAAACAGTTGCTTTAATGGTAAAAATTGCCTACGGATAGGCCAACAGTTGAATTCTTTCTTTTCTTTTTATCTTTTTTTAGCCTTTGTTATTCCAAACCATAAAGACCTAAATGCCAAAGTTGTTGGAGTTTCTTGAAGTGGTTAAACATAAAAATATCCTGATTTACGTCGGGGAAGTTGTGAATATCATAATCTGACAATAGTACTGGATTTCAAACTTTTCTTAGAAAGGGATATATTTACATGGCAGTATATGTCGAGTGATATACTATCTTTGTTTGATATGTTAGCCGAAAAAACAAAAACTCAGTTCCAAATTTTAGCAAGTACACATATCCGTAAAAGTAAAATTCAGTTGTCTCATACTATTGATAAGTACGATAATGTTCATATTAATTTTAATGTTACGAGGAAGAAACAATTCCAGGGGACACAAAAGTACAAAAGGTTTTTTTTGGAACAACAAAAGGGATCTGTATAATCATTTGGAAATTGATTTGCGATGGTACGGGTATTAATGTTCTGGTTTGCTAATGATGCAAAATCATGAATGTATATATATATATTTTGAGAGGTAATGTATTTTTTTGTTATCTGCGACATTCTGGTTTGCTTCATGTCTTCTTCATACATTGTGGGACCCTTGCAGTTATTAGTCAGAAATTTTCATGAACTTTGAGTAAGTGCCATGTATCAATTACTATTCATGTTGTTTCTAATACCAGAAGTACATTATGTTCTATTCTTTTACACATACTTGGGAGAAAAGCTCTTGTAGAAAACATAAATGTAGATTTTTTGTCTTGGCACCATTCATCTAATAGGATTATAGGAATGACCATGTTTCTAGCGAGTATATTGACAAAGGTGAAAATCACACTGTTTACTCTAATCCAAAACATGGGAAAATGTAAATACTCTTATAGACCTATTCTATCCCAATAAACCATAAATCGCTTTGATACAGTATACCTACATATTTACTTTGTATCTAATAGCTAAATGTGTGAAGGGGTCGAAGATCACGACCACTCAGTGCATGCACCATCGTATAGAAGAAATGTTCAACAAGAATCGTAATCTGACTGGATTCGGCTGCTTGACGGTTTGCCCATCTGCAAACAGTTGATTGGAGGGACAGTCGGAGTACTCAACTCACCAAAAGCCTCCCAACAGAAGGGGTCGTATAAGTGGTAGCGCTCTTGCACAGGGTTCAGCTCGATGTTGTTCAGAGTGACGTCCACACACGGTAAACTGTCACTGCATGCTAGATGTACAGGTTTTACTGTGTATGTCCCTTTTATATTCGCATAGGTAATTCCTGATAGGGCCACTGCTGATGTTTGGTTCTTGCATGTGCTTTTGTCGCAATAATATTGGTCGATAATAATAGGAAATTCTACTTCCGAAACATGAATGTTTGAGAAGAGAACATTTTTAACAGAACCCAATCCACCCTACAGAGAAAACAGCTGATTTCAATACCATAGCAACATCAAGTTGTACGTTTAGAAACTACGATATTGTGCATTGTTTTCTATACCTCACTAGAATACTAAAAGTTCATGTCCCCTGTTACTTAGGGTTTATTTCCATTTGAAACACTTTGGTGATTTCAAAACCAAAGTCAAAATTCACTTTGATTTGATGAGTGGCCGTGTATCAAAAGACAAGAACTATGTTTATTTGATCAATAAGAATCTTTTCAAAGTAATTCATGTATTTACCTGCCATGTCTTTATCCGGACACCATTCATTGTGTTATGTATCATGATGTCTCGGACAGTAATGTTTGAAACACAAGCTTTGGTGTTTTCTTTTCCCAGGCCTCCGATACTAATTCCATGACCTGGCCCACAGTTCACATTTTGGATGTACACATTTGAGCATCCAGTTTGTATGGATATACAATCATCACCTGCATAAAGGAATGAATAGATATGTTAAGCAGAGAACTGAACATAAACCAAGTCTCACATAATAGTTTGTTGTTAGACATGTCCACAGAATGTTGGTGCACACAAGTAGTTGTTAGTTTTGAGGCAGAAAACACAGTTACACAACTATGAAAATAGTATATTGCTTATTATTTGTGTTAGTTATCTGTTTCTTGTATGTTATATTGTTTATACTTTATATTGTATATGAAATTGTTGTCGGCAATGTTCTTTAGTAATACATGGTGAATGTTGCTGTCTGCAGTATCCTACCACAAGCAATAAGATAATTGACAACTTTGAAGGCTTATCACTGGCTCACTGCTTCAATTTGGAAGTTTGAGGTTAGATGGTTCATTGCATAATTATCGCTTCCAGTTTGAGAGTGGAAGTTTTGGTTTATTGAGGTTGGGAAGTAAAAAAAGAGTTGAGGTTCTTGTTCTGAAAAAAACAAGGGAAAGGGGAAAGCGATACAAACAAAAGCGGGTGATCTTGTCGGACATGGGGACCAAGGTTTCATCCTAAGCGGATAAGCAATTGATGATTTGAGTTATTAGATGTGCCAAAGTTTGCTAAGGAGGTTGGGTCACTAAGTAGATTGCCATGTGTTTTGTTGGTCAAGAAAAGCAAAACTAGCTATCAATGTATTGACTTTACCACAAGCGACTTTGGTATTGTGGATCTGCACATCTCTGGAATTCTGGAGATGGATACCATCTGTATTGAGGCTGTCACCAGGGGAAGAGACGTTTAGGTTGAAAACTTGGACGCCAATGCAATTGTCAAACTTCAGGTGGCACTGTGGGCTATTTTGAATGGTTATTCCCGTGACAATCACATCTAAACTCCCATAAAACCTGAGCGCCTGTTCACCACAAACATACAAAAACTAAATGGTTAATCAAAATTTAGTGTTTAGAGTCGAGTATTTACTTACTACACTAGTCTGAGAAGAGTTTTTACAGTTGGCTTGGTGCTTGGCATTTTTCCATAAAGCTCACTGTTTATCTGCAAAAATGTGATCACCAAGGAAGTATGGTTAATACCAGGAAATCTATACTTGTTTTATTCTGACAGATAGGGAGAGACAGGAGTACATCATTACCGGAGTGCTTAAGTTTTCATCAGGAGTGTTGTTAGCTAGTGGAACAACCAATTTTGTTTCATCATCTACTGGATCATCCAATGGTGAATCCTGCCACCAGACTGATCCCCGGCCATCAATGATTCCTGCACCCTGAATTTTAATTCCTCGCAGCTTAGTGAACTCAAGCCACTGCAGCAGTCCCGAGCCCCAAGCTTTGGCATTTGTAGGTGCAATTATCATTCCATCCAACTGCAGGAAATTACAATGTAAGTCTATCAATGATAATGCCTCTTGAGTTCAAATATCCATTATTATTAAATTAAAAAAATAGAAACTATGTATTCAGAAAATCTGTATATTCATCATTAGCAAAGTTTGGAGTTCAAGCTTCCTATCTTTTATGGTGTGAAATTCACCTGAAATACTATATTTGATTCGCAGTAAGGCCCTGAGAACGAGATGGGTCCAACAAGAAATATGTATTGTGATGGTACTGTAATTGTCGACGCCTCCACCTTGCAAGCAGCCTCCCATGCAGCTTGGAATGCCTGTGATGAACCAAAAGTAAACATTTGTATTTAAACAATATGTAAGTGCAAAGAAGAAATTTTAATAGGTATGTTTCTTCATCCTTCTGTATTTTTTGATATTATTAGTGGATTTTTTTTTACTATCCAGGAAGGGATCAAAATTTGAATAACCTCATATAGTCATATGGTATGTATGTGGTGGTGGTTTGTAGATATAACTTTATAACAGTTGGAGTTGGAAACCTGACCAATAGTTGTATAACTAGAATCATCATTGTCAAGTGGGCACCCCTGAGGTGCAACTATTGTTTATCAAGGTTATTTTTGTCATTTTCTCAATATTTTATTATAAATCTGTTGTTCTACAGACCATGAGTTTTCCCCGTATTAATATATGCTTATACAAATTGACTAAACCACCCACCTTTTGCAAAGGAGAACATCTGAATCATTTATTTCATGAACAATGAGAGAGACTCTTTACTCTAGCACTCAAAACTTGCTAAGTAGCTCTATGAGCAAACATGTTGCTCATTAATTAGATATCATAGCATTAAATGGAATTCAAGACGACTTTTCTCACTTTGTGAATATCATTTATCTGATAAATCATCAGCTTAGTTTGGACGTGAATTCTATGCAATAATTAGTTGCTTAATAATGAGAATGTTGCCACATTCTCTTTCTACCTGTTGATTCTTGAAAAGTCATTAAGCCAGCAATTTAAGGAGGATACGAAAGAAAGAGAAATGTTCACCTTTGTGTCATCAGTACTTCCATCTCCTTTAGCACCAAAATCCAACACATTATATATGGTTGAATTCCCGCCATTGTTCTTTGCAGGTGGGGGTGGGGTTATGGTTGGTCCCTCACTAGGTGCTGGTGATGGAGATGGAGCTATAGTTGGTCCTTTGCTAGGTGGTGGTGGTGGTGGTGATGGAGTTATAGTTGGTCCTTTGCTAGGTAGTGGTGGTGGTGGTGATGGAGTTATAGTTGGTCCTTTGCTATGTGGTGGTGGTGGTGATGGAGATGGAGTTATAGTTGGTCCCTTGCTAGGTGGTGGTGGTGATGGAGACTTCTGTTTGGACCGATGGTCATGACTCTTACCATGATGATTCTTGGTTTTCTTAGATAAAGAGGCTGTGGTAAGTCTCTTCTGCCTCCAATGCTTGCCTCTTCTGGCACTGCAAGGTTGTAAGGTTGATGACCAAACAAGAATGACTACTAGAAGAATGAGTATGAAGCCTTTGGGATTATAGAACGTCATCTTATCTTAATATGTTGCAATGGAAAGAGATGAGGAGGAAGAGAATAGTGACTGCTCTACATTTTAAACAATGGTTATGGCTTTATATAGAGGTAGCTAGAGCACACAAACTCACAATGCAAGGTGTGACTCAATGGACACATAAGCAGCAAATTTATTAAAGTTAGAAACTAAAATTTTCCAGTAACTTCTTTCTTTCATCTTTTATTAAATATCATTTTTGTTTTTTAATCTTTTTGTGAAAATTGGTTGAGATGATCTATTTAACCCTTATGGGGACCGTATTGTGAATTAGTTGTCAGCATGTGATACATCCATGCAAGGACGCTGTCAAAGCTAGGTGTTTAACGACTCGACAGAATGCACCATATAATTAGAACTGTTCACTTTTATCAGTCTGTTGTCCAGGGACACAAAACCTTGAACGACAGTATCTGTATTATTGAGTAGAGGGTATCCCTTTACCAATAAAAGAAATGAGAATATGTGAGCTAATCTATTTTGTTATTTGGCCCCTTATATATACTCTGCTCATGCATGTACATCCTTAAACTAAATCATTGTCCATTGATCCATCTCTGTAATCACATATAGATTTAATTTTTACATGTTTATTGCTTGCCTTTGTGTGTATAATTTACCTCATATTTTCACAGTTTGTACATGTATAGTGTGTTTGTTGTAGACTTGCTGGCTTGTAGCAGGTTTGAGTTGTGGGATATGAGGATAACCAAAGATAGAGGTGAGTGGTGTATAATAGTTTGGAAAAAAGAAGAGAACTGAGTAGTAGTATGTATAAGCTTCTAACAATTTTTTTTTTTCTTTTGCCTCACATGCAACTGTCACGGGGTGAAGTTCTGTACCTTTGTCCTCTCTCAAGTCTTAACCACCAACAAATTCCCAATCCATACAAGTCAGGTAGTTAGAATCTCTCTCTCTCTCTCTCTCCCTCTCTCTATAAAATGGAAAAGACAAGAACCCTTAGGAGGGTCCTGATGGTCGTGTTCCAACTTCTTCCAAGTTTATGCTTGAGATTTTTTTTATTTTTCACTGGAATGT
>JABWDY010014562.1:12221-28317 GCA_013358455.1 Thalictrum thalictroides | reverse complement strand
CATGGGCAACACCTCGGGGTTTTCTCTCGGTCATTGCCCATGTCAGTACTTAGGGGTCTAACACATACCTACTACCCACTACCCACTTGTCCTTAAGCATGATTTTATCTAACCGTACCCACTACTCACTTGTCCTTAAGCAAAATTTTATACGCAAATGCCGTGTGGGTTTAAAACACGCACGACGAACGAACTGCCGTATGACTTAAAAATTTGCACGGCAGACGAAATGCCGTATGTGTTACAAAAATCGCACGGGGTTTGAAATGTCGTATGAAGTTAATATGGCCCGGCAGCCATGTGGTGATGGAACGGCACTAAAAATATCGTGTGCTTCATTTCAGAAGGTGGGCACCGTGCCCACCTAGGTGGGATGGAAGTGATGGAATCCACCTTCCTATTGGGAAACCAAAATGTGTGTTTGGAGGTGGATTTCCTACTCCACCTTGTGAAATCCACCTCCCATTGAGAATGCTCTAAGACTCCAGACTATCCATCCATAACAAAGCCTATAGCTTAACTTCTGAAAATGGGTACAAGAAAATTTAAGAATTTTATTTCATTTTGGTATCCTTCTTATAATTTTGCATTTTAGCATCCTTGCTTCTTATAATTTTGCGCTAGAGGGATAACATTATTGAATTGAAATTTTGTTCAATAAACCAAATTATTAGGGGTGTTACTCGAGCCCAACTTGATATGTTCAAGCTCGGCTCGTTTAGCTAAATAAATAGGTTCGAGTCAAGCTTTAACTGAGTCGAGTTCGAGTTACTCGCTTTAACTGAGTCGAGTTCGAGTTACTCGATTAAATTACACATAATAGAGGTATTTGAGCAGAGCTTTAGTATGTTCGATCAAAGAGCCGAACTCGGGCCAAACCTAAATTTTAGACTTTTTTGTGTTTATGCTCAGATCGTTTAGCTAAACGAACAAGTTCGAACCAAGCTTTAACCGAGCCAAACCCGAGCTGCTCGGCTCAATTAACAGCCCTACAAATTATAGCCGGCCCGAACTTATAATTAAGTTAATGACCATTTTGAATGGAGCTTTTGTTACTTTTATACATATATGGATTTGAAGATTAATTTTAGACAGTATAAATATGAACCTTAAAGGGTCTGCTATCATAAGATTGTTATAGTTAGAGCATAGTGTAGTACAAATGGCGCAACAAAGGTTTGAATAATTTTCACAGGTTTACAGTCAAGACTTCCAGAAGACTATTTCAGCAAAAATTGTTTACAATGAGCTTCTACAAACCCATGCTATGAAAAAAATGTAAGAGAAAAACAAGATGGCTTGAACATCTGAAAATTTCCCCGGGTAGCCTCCAAGCCAGTAATTCTACAATGCTGCAAAACTGTTAAAAGATCTGCAATGAGCAGAGAACATGTTGTGTCCAGGGTTCACAAGTCACAGGCCTTTTAGGTTGTGTACTCTGCATTAATTTTGACATAATCGTAGCTCAAGTCACAGCCCCATGCTTGTCCCTGTCCCTGCCCATTTCCTGTTGAAAAAAAAAAACGAGTCTAACAGGTAAAACAGAAGTTAAAAGTATAAAGCCATGGATATAAAAGATCATAGGCAAAATCAGAACATCGTAAAAATAACCAAAAACAATATACCATGCAGCAAGAAAAACGCTTCTGTCAGCACTCATAATGACTCAAAATAACCAAAACAGTAGGCCAAGACCAACTGGTTTTGTAAAAATAACAAAACTCAAACTTTTCTGATCTTTTAAATTTTCTAAGTGCCTTACCAAACTTTGGATATCGCTTAAATGAATTCGATACACTTTTTTTGGAGAAACTGGTACTTTCACTAATATGATATCAATGTCCTGATCCCTAGTTCAGACGCACCAGAACTTATTCTGGGTAAATAATAGAAATCAGATATGAGATTTCTACATGTCTTTGGTTTGCCAAATGACGGTGAACATTCTGTTTTAGATAAAATACCATGTATAATGTCTATGAAATAGAATTGACAGGAAACAGGTTCGTTTTGCAAAATTCTTGCAAACCATATCATCTAACTATTGAATATCAAGTGCCAGACATGTGTAATCATGCATGTGTCTCTGTTGTAGTGTATAGGGTATACTCAGTTTGTTGAAAGCTTACCAACTCCTATGCAAATTTTGACAGTATCATGAGTCTCTCCGGCCCTTCTAAGATAAGCACTAGCTGCATCCCTGAAAATGCATCTTAGTAGTAAGAATAAATAATAATCTTAGGTTCATATTTCCACAAATTAACAAAAGTTAACATCTTTTCTCCATTGTGTCGAGATTTTTGTTTATCACTAACCAATAGCCATTCTTACCTGTCAAATGGAAGTGGTTGGCCCTTATCCATGAGAATAATATCTCCAAGAGATATGCGAAGATCATTCGGGTGGAACGGGATCCCTGCATAACCAGCAGCACAAGCAATCCGTCCCCAGTTTGGATCTCTACCATAAATAGCAGCCTAAAGCGGTCATGCACATAGGAAAAACAGAATCAAATACCGAGGACAACACACATATATTTATATAACAATTTGTAGAAGTACTGCACATAGTGTAATGCCTTGGTAAGTGAGGAGGAAGCCACTGCACGCGCTATTTTTGCTGCCTCAGCCTCATTATTGGCACCAGTTACTGTGACCTACACATGTATTTTTTTAAAAATTAGAGAAACAAAATATCCTCTCGAGAAGGCATATGAATGACCTCAGAATATCAAAAGCATTATCTCAAGCGAAAAAAACCCGTCAGAACACAAGTGAATCCCACAAACTCGTCTTGCCAGTTGACTAATGCACTAATTAAGAGCGGTGATACAGATATGGAGATGTGTCCAGACTAAAGTGACAACACTATATAACACAATAACACATGCACAAAATCTAGGCAAGTTTTAATGAGAAAAATGACTCTAAAACAAGCTTGAATCTTATCTTGGTTCCCTTCTTTGAAAATGAGAACAATTTGAAAGAACTGAGTCGGCTTCTAGAACTACAGGTCCTCGAATAAGACTTCAAATGACAGGCATATCCGTTGATTGCAATTAAATAAAAAATCAGCAATCAACTCCATAGGAATCCAATGTAAAAATTTATGTTGATGGATTCCTCATCTATGAATGGGAGAAGTGATCTTATATTACTTGCAAGCATGCAGGTTTGTAGCCACAAATTATTAATCCAAAACATTACTCAAAATTGCTCAGTGATCAATGATCAGTTAGAAATTAAGTTGTTATTCCCTTTTTCTATTTTGGTTTCATATAAGTTCATAGCACTAGTTAAATAAAGGGAGACTAACATAAAATACCTCAATCAAACATGTTGCACCTTCTCCATCCCATGCTATTGATTTTGCGAGACCCTGCATTACCTGCAAACGGAGATAACTATAGATGCATAGATGCATTCCGCGAGTAATGTCTCACCAGCTATAATCTATATGCTTGACCACTTGAATCTTTTATATAGGGTTGCTAATATGTCTGACATCACTTTGAAGGAAAAGGAAAGAATATAAAGTGTTGAAAATACATTCAGTGTGTTCTTGGTAAAAACATCGGAGTGCAGAGCAGATTTAGACTACTATGTTAATTGGGATCAAGGCCCAATCAGACTAAAATTTTCTCTCTGAAGTCCAAACATGGTATTAAGGTCAAACCTGTTCACTCTTTTGTCGTTTGGTAGTGAAATCGAACTGTTTCGATATTTCTTACTGAATTGGGTAGGGGCACCACCTACCAAGACACTAGTAGATCCCTTAAAAGCTCATTTTTAACTTATAGTTTACCCCATCAAACATCTGTAAAAGACTAAATGTTGCTTTCTACCAATCACACCCTCAATATCTAAATTAATGCAATTGATCATTCTAAATATTTGAAAGCCTCAATATTGTTCCTGTTTCAAACCAATCACGCCGAGATCTAAAATTTCGTGGCATCTGATCATCCTAAATATTTCGGGCTCTCAAGTATATACTGACTCTGTTTTGATGGATCAAATCTATCCGCACAACATCTTGTATTGCCAATGGAGAATACTGCCTTCTTGTTTGTGCTTTTCAACCAAAGCACCAGGAAGCTAATAAATTATACGTGGCCCCCGACACAAATGTCTCCTTTTATGTTATCATCAATAGGTATTTTTTAATAATGAACGAAGTTCCATCCAGTGTATCAGTGGTTTCCTTAGCAATGCACTAAGTTAACACTGTCAGTACACATCCACAGATTCCCCCATTGAACTAGCACCCCATGTACAATACGCTCTCAACTCGTAAGCTCATCCGAATTTCACATGCAGTTCTTTGGATGTACGCCCAAAGAGTCTTCTATTAAACTCCTTCAATGATGTTCATTAAGAACATGATGAACTAACAGTGAGTGACTAACAGTGAACATGATTAGATGGTGCATTTCTTTGGATGTTCTTCTATTAAGAACATGATGAGCTAACAGTGAGTAACTAACAGCTTTGACAGATAATGGCAATGTCATGAGCCTTACACCCAATTGCCTCCTTAATTTTTACCGCGATATTTCATGGCGTGCTAAAAGAATTGAAGATCTCCGATAGTCTAATAAGCCACTGGGCACAAAATAAGCAAGTGGTCCACAACCTTTACCACATCATTAGACACACATTTGACAGCATCAAACCCGGCCAATTCCTCGATCGTTTCAATCCCTTTAAAGTAAGACACCCATGTGAAGAAAGCATCAAAAAGGGATTGAGTATAGCCCATATCTTGTAAAAGGAGAAGTTGGAAGAACGTCATCACCCTCATCCAAAGCCACCTCACTATACTCTTTAGCACAAGCCTCATAATGCCAACACATCCTATGCTCCTCCCTAAAGCTATCCATCCCCCATATACAATGTTAAGCAACGAGCCAATGGTGTCCAACTACCAATCATTCAATTGCCATCTCAAAGCAACACTCCATACAACCTTATTTTCATTTTTTTTTCCAAGTATCTGAATTCAAAATAGGTGTGTTTTATTAACTGCCAACTCAAACATATATAATTATATATGAATTGCTACTTAAAAGGGTTTGGGCTCCCACCAATTCACCATAAATCATGCCAAACTTAGATGGGTGTTCTGGCCCCAGGTTGAAAGGAAATGTGTTTACCAAACTTTACCCACCCCTTAGTGAATCCCCTAGAAGCCTTAAGGATTATTGGCTCATTAACTAGCACCAAAATCCATATTTCTCTTAAATGACTTGGCACCAAAACTCTATCCTGTGAGACCCAAAAAGGAACGGAACAACAAATATTGAATGAAATGAATCCTCTTCAGTCTTCACTCCCACCCCATACAAACCTCCGAGCATTTTCTAAATTAGTTTTAAGCACACCTTTTAAAATAAGAAAAAGAGAGGAAATAATTGAGACATTGCTTGATATAGATTCTGTTAAAGATAGCCTCACAACGCTCGGATACTTAAATAAAGGTTAATATACTATTGGCCACCCTCCCTTTGATAAGCCGGTTTCTCAAGGATGGAGACCCATGGGTATATTTAACAAGGTATCGGAGTTGGTATAATTCGGGGATGAGTTGGGTTTTAGTTTGCTACCATGAGCAGAGCTCCGGTTTGTTTGATTACAATTGAGTACAATTGAGTTCTAATATAACCAGATGGCATCATGCGCTGAATATTTTAGTACAATAATTATAACCGGTTATATTATTAATTTATGACCATCCTACATAAGGCTCATTCTTACCATTGAAGGGATGTCTACCATAAGATTTTCATAATCTAAAATTTTAACTCCTATATTCAAAATTTTGATACCTCTACCATATAAATTTTAAATCTAAATAATAACCAAGTTTCAAGTTACAATCCTTTGCTTCAAATATCCAATATGAGCAATCAAAATTTGAAATCATCGATAGTTCACACTAAGATAGTGAAAATTTGAGTAGAAAGGTTAGCATGTGGTGCACAAATATGTAATCATATATTTTACTTGTACCGCATACAAGTCTTCTTTCTCAATGCTAAATTTTTTAGCAAATCATATGAAGAAGATATTGGAAAGTCTGCAGGAGCTCTAGTAAAGGATAATGGTAAAACAGTTTTGGGAAGAAAAGAACTGATAGCCCAAGAGTTTTCATGTGATACTTATCAAATAATGTCACTGGCAATAGTTTGGGAATTAACAATCATAAACAAAGACCAACAAATATTATCTGGAAAATTTAAACTCTCCCTTACTTGCTAATGCTTATTAAATTTTATCTATATGTTTGGTAGACTAAAAATCCTGGTGTCTGTAATATACTTCAATTTGATCCCTCAAATTTGAGTCATTGCGGATTTAACACTATTCCTTCACATTCGATGATCAGAGAAAAGTTGCAAAAGGGGAGAACTTACTGCATCGAGGCATGCTTGAAGTTGTCTTGCCTCATAACTACTTAAAGATGATATCCTAGTTGATCCAGATGCTCCACTAGCCAATGCAATAACAGTATCATTTGTACTTGTATCTCCATCAACCTGCACAGATATCATATAACCGTTTCACAATTTTTCTCTTTTTATAGGAACGTACAAGTCTACAAAATGTTATCGTTCAAATATCCATGTCAACATATATCACAGCCGACATGGACTCCGTGAAAGTTGACTAAGAACTTCTTTTAATCAATAAAATTTCTGGCCAATATTGAGGCCACATGTGAAACACAAAATAAGAAAGAAACTACAGAGAACAAACTAATATACATACAGGTTTATGAACTATATATGAATCTTACAGCATACAGCTTATATGTAATATATCTAATGTTGTAGGATATAGACCAATGTCAGTCATGTCATTTACACATTGAAGTCAAAAGCAGACTACATTCTGCCTATGACATGTTCTGTACATGACCCGAATCTTTAATATGCTACTCATAACAAACATTGAATTGCTTCAACAGAATTTAAAATGTACTGTACAAGCAAATTATTCTTATCATTGATTGAGTGGCATTATGGTTACGGTAAATAAAATCATTGCAATAAAATAAGATTGCAGTAAATTTGGGAAATTGGCTACAAGAGTTTTTTTCTTTTTTTTCAAGATAATTTTAACTCTGGTCATTTTAAGGTTTATGACATTATCACAGACTAACAGAAAGTAAGCAATTATGTATTCTGCTTTTCTCAGAAAACATAGCGATATCTAAACAAAAGTTTCTGACTCACTGTGATTTGGTTGAAACTCCGGTTCACTGCAGTCAACACCATACTTCTCCACAAATCACTGGTAACAAGTGCATCCGTTGTTATCACCTAGAACAATTATGATGACATAGATTACTCCATAGATCCATATATGAATAATACAATAGATGAAGATTGTCAAATAACATACACCAAGAAGGGTCGCCATATTTGGATGAATCATTCCAGAACCTTTGGCCATTCCCCCAATTCTTATTAAGCTACCTCCAACCTAGTAATGCAGTTTAAATCAGACACACAATCAAGACTGAAATGCTTTCACTATATCCAGATTCCAGAATAAGGTAGCCAAAACTTTGTTATTTTAATATAATGGTACTTTTCCCATGTACTTGCAGGTTCCTGACACTTTATTCTATAAACAATACGTACACTTTTACATACTATTAAGAAAATAGGATAATGCAGAAACGCAAAAATAGTTTATAAGCCCCATTAGCGATAAACATTAACATCCTGCTGTACAGCGACATAGCACAACAGGGGGTTAAGCAAGAAGTATTGGTCTGTAGGGCCACAAAATGCAGCCAAATTATCATCAGTTCCATAAACATGGCTAACAGCTCCCTAAGTGGCCCGTCTGCCACTAGATCATCTATGGAAGCAGAGCACCATGTCATTAAGAGATTGACAAAAACGTGGCTACCTTCTAGGATGAGTTGTTAGCATGCTCATGAGGTTGCACTCTAAGATTCTTTAATAATAGTGAACCCGAGATGGCACAATCCCGAGAGTGGTCCTTTAACTGTTACTTTGTCTGGCTAGGACTTTCACCGACTCTCTGGTTGGTCAACTTCCATGAATTGCTCTCTAAGACCTTTTCCGCATTCACATTTTGGCAAATGCTGGAGACACACATTGAGCTGAGAGCCTGCGATAGAAAATCACTTCCACATAGCACATGGACCTACAATTACAACTGTTACAGCCCACACAGCTTATATTCACACACAAAAAAAAAGCATATCAGTTCCTTCACACAGAGCAGCGCTCCCACTTACGGAATTTGTCTTTGCGCTGAGAAAGCATAACAGTTTTTTAACGCACAGGGGGACTATAATTTTAACTGACAGATGTAAAGAAAAAGGTCCATGCACCTAACAAAACCTAAACTGTACATGATAAACAAAGCACTAACCAAAGTCTTTGTTCATCATGCAGGAGACTTAATGTAGACACTCCAAACAAGTTCCTAAGCCACAACAACAAACATCTGGCTGGCGCAGTGACAGAGAAACACAAGAGATTAAACGAGAAGTATTGGTCCAAAGGGCCACGAAATGACTCCAAATCATAATCAGCGCCGTGGATGCGGTTAACACTGCTGGCTCTGGCACCCTTCTCCTTATGTCTACCACAACGACCATCCACAGAAGAAAAAAAAATACGCAATCGGGAGATTGATAGAATCAATGTCAGACGTTTCTGCCTACCTTCGAGTAGTCTGCATGTTCGAAAGGTTGCCAACTTAGGTTCAGTGTAAACAGATAACTGAGTTGGCACAAGTCCAAATACTATCACTAACCTCTTTGAGTTGCGTCGACTCTCCAGGCTTTTCTATTTGACTAAATTCCTATGACTTTATTTGCAGTCACAAACTCACAATGCATCATACACTCCACAAAGGCAAAATGTAAGAATAAAAGGTACTAGGTGATATGGGTTGTCAATTAAGCACCGGAAAATGAAAGAAAGATCTTTTCAAACAGGGAGGGAAAAACTGTTATACAGTAACTATCAGTCTGGTCCTAATTAAGCAAGGTTCCACCCCAACCAGTAATAAGCACTACGCTGACCTCTATAAGGATACATAATGGTTATAAGCAACTTAACTCTCGAGTGAAAAAATAAAAAAATTGTTTTTCACTTTTTTCTCTGATCACTTATAACTCCCAAGTAAAACGTATTTGAGAAACAGTCACTATGCATTCCCCTAAAGTCTTGTGTTTGTATCTTCTGTTTTCTATATAAAGGGTAATAATGTAATATATGAAAACATAAAATAAATTAAAAAATAAGAATAAAAGAAAAAGAACTTGGCAGACAGCACACACCTCAGTCTCAATGGCTACACTTTTGCTCACAATGTCAGTTGTTGTGATTGCAACAGCCGCATTATCTGCCCTGCAAATATAACTCAAATTTAAGACATTCCGAAATGATAGGCCTAAACAGAACATGGGGGAGGGAAAATAACCTCTTCATACTACAAGCGAGACCACTGCTACACACTGGGGCATAGATTATGTTTTGGAAAAGAAATTACGTTGCAATAGAACATTCTTTGCATCAAAATTAGGAATTAATAAGAGAACAGAAAGAAGATAGAGAAAAAAAATTTCAATTGTTAGGGAGAGTAGTAAAAAGGAAAAATAAAGCTAGGTAGTTCGAAAGAGGTTTCTGAGACGTGGAGAAAGCAGGGCCCACTATTAATTCAACTAATTAGAAAATTTAGCTTTCACTTTATAATAATAAATTAGAAAAATTGTGAAAGTTTTGAGATCAGCCAGGAAGTTACCTAGGTAGAGAGAAAATGGGGCCCAATGGGGGTTTGCGATATCTATATAACAGCAGAACCCAAGTGAGATCCGCGTTGTCTCGTACGTGGCTTCCAGACTGATTTCAAAGCTCTCAATTTTTCCAATATATTTATTAAAAATGGAATAACATTTCTAATTGGTTAAATAATAGTGCAGGCCACATCCCAAAATCTCTTTCTAATAATCCCTAAGAGTTAGGAGCAGATATAACTAAATAGTTTTATTTCTCCTCTTTAACAAATGATTTTTTTTTCTCTATAATAGAAGGTTCTATTGGTACATAATTGCTCTGCGGCAGTTACAAAACCATTCGCAGTGAACTTCTTTCATTTATACTAATCCTAGTTTTTTACATAGATCTGTTCCTTGATTGTCTCTTTCTTTCCTTATTTCTTGATTCCATGTTGGTCTTAAATTTTCATTCCTTTGTTTCTTCTGCTCAGTCTAGTTTGTTGTTTCTTTGTCTTAACTTTTCTTTTAGTTTGTGCTTGTTCTTTCTCTTCTTGTTGTATCTCCTGTTCCATCTTCTTTTGGTCCATCCCCTGTTCCTCTTCCTTATTTTCTTCTTCTTCTTTTGTTGCTTTTTCTGGTTTATGTCTGTGTGTTACTATAGTGCATTCAGTTAGTTCAGAGAAAGCTATTAGCGATGATGATTTAGATAATCTTCAAGAAGCTTTAGATTCTAAATGGAAAATTCCAGCTTTTCCAGATATAGTCAATTTGACTCTGAAGGAATTGAAGACTGGAATAATTCTTTTGTTGGCAAATTGTACGCTTATAGATGGATCGATAATTCTTCTATACACCAAGAACTTGCTGACAGTTGGAACATTACTGGTGATTTCAAAATTCGATCTTTTTCTCATGGATTTCTTAAATTTGATTTTGAAAAATCAAAGAGATCTAAATTGGGTTCGTAGAAATGGTCATTGGAGTGTATTGGGATTTATTCTTTCAATTTATAAGTGGCATCCAAATACTAAATTTGATGAATATCCATTTAATTAGATTAGAATGTGGGTTCAAATTTCTAGTTTACTGTTGGAGAAATTTACGAATAAGACTATTCATAAAATTGGTTCTGGATTTGGACATATTTATGATGTATCCTGTTGGTGGTGGTGATAAGAAAGGACCTTATGGTCGAGTTCAGGTTAGATACAATTTGAAATGCCCTCTTACTAAAGAGGTTCTTGTTAAAATTGGAGATAAACATTTATTATCCATTTCAAATATGAAAATTTGCCTGTTTTTTGCTACTTTTATGGTATCAGTGGACATAGATATAAGAAATGCTCCGGTTTTAATAACCCCCCGGATGTTGCTAATAAGAGCACTCCTGGACAATATCTGGATTTGTTGAATTAATCTGTCAAACATCAAGCTGATTTTACTAAGTTTGGAAAAGGAATTATGAATAAAAGGTCTTCTCAGTTTAATAATAGACAACGACCTTTTTTTGGTACAAAGTCTAGCAGTGTTTTTTCTAATGTTAAAACCAATAACAATCATATTGATGGTTTTGGTACTGCTTCTGGGAAATTTTTTTATTTGGTTGATTCTGGCGGTGATGGTACAAATGCAATGATGATGGTAGATAATCAGAATTTTGTTAATTCTATTGAAAGCAGTGGTTTAAAGCAGGTTGACACCTTTAGTAGTAGAGAACGTTAGAAATCTCATATAGATGTTGTTGAACCAGTTTTGATGATAGATGATATGATTATGGTTATTTACAAGGTGGAACGCTACCATGTGTGGAATCTCATGACCAAGATACTAATGTAATTGATAATTATGATTTTAATACAACAATTGGGTACAATTGCATTCATTTAGAATCTATTTCTGATTCAAATGAACAGATTTCTCTCTCTTCTTGTGTTGTTTTATACAAATCCTCTAGAATGTGATTTACTAGGAATCCCACTTAATAAAGCTCATTCTTTTTTTAATTACCTATCAACTTATAAGCCCAATACAAGCTTTATTCAAAACTTTGACTCTTGTGAACCTATTTTTTATACTGATGTAGAAAATGTCAACTTGAATTATTCTACCCTAAAGTCATTTCATCCATTTCTCACTTCCATAAAACATGGTCTTTTGCTCTCTCCAATACAAGTGTTTCTTCCCCCTTTTCTTTCCTCTCCAATACAATGTTGCTTCCCCCTTTTCTTTATTTTCTCGTAATCCACCTATAAATAATGTTTTCTTTTCTTTACTAAATCCATCAACTATAACTCATTCTACTATCTTTTTTTTTTCTTCCATCGATTTTATTTCTTTTCCAATGGGTAAGTCTATTAAGCCTAACCCTTTTTGTAGTCTAGCCAAAACCCGTAGCCAAACAAAAAACTATCAAGGAGGTTGTGCTTTGGAGAATGTTCAAATAAGGTGGAAATAATAGATTTATCTACTTCTGACCTAGATTTTGATGTTGTTATTTTGCCTGAGCCTCCTGGTTTTACTCAAGAAAACCCTATCTCTGTTCCTTCTACATCAACTGATAACTTAACGAGTCAGTTAAATCTTTTTATATCATCTCTGTTGAGTTCTCAAGAACCTATTATGGACTATGGTTCTTTTGGATGGTTATTCTAGAGGTACTTGTGATAGTATTATACCATCTCAAGCTATCTCAAACTCCGTCTTCAAAACCTTATGGCTATATTATTGGTTATGGTGATGGTTCTTATTTTGGTGCTTCTGGTCCTTTTGGCAATCATGGTTCTGGTGGTTATGTTTCGTCTTCGAGTAACTTTACTGCTGATTTTGAAGGGTTTGTGGCGATTGACCCATTACAATCGCCTTCTGGTAAATGACGATGAGCTTGAATTGGCATCATCTGCGACAATTCAACAATTAGAAGGGCTCATCTGGGATTATAATCCAGATGTCATCTTTCTTGTTGAGTCTTGGGTGAAGACTAATAAAATAAAGAGTGTAGGAAAAAAAAAAAAAGTACCCAAACGATTTTACAGTAGATCCTAGTGGAAAAAGTGGCGGCATGACTGTTGTTTATAAAGATGGGATTGACTTGCAATTGTTGAACTCCTCTAATCATTTGATATTAGGAAAATTCACTAACTATCTTTCAAATGATTAGAGGAGTTCAACAATTGCAGAGTCAATCCCATCCTTATAGAGAACAGCCAGGTCGTCACTTCTGCCATTAGGATCTACTATTAAAACCGTTTGAGTACTTTATTTATTTTTTTTGCAGATTCTTCATTTTATTAGTCTTCACCAAAGTCTCAACAAGAAAGATGACATCTGGACTATAATCCCAAATGAAGCCCATTAATTGTTGAACCGTCGTGGAAGATGTTAGTCCTTGACAGTTCCAAGCCATCATCATTTATCAGAAGACGATTAAAATGGGTCAACCGCCGCAAACCCTTAAGAGGCATCAGTAAAGTTGCCCGAAGGCAAAACATAACCACCAGAACCATTATGTCAACCATGATTACCAAAAGAATCAGAAGCACCAAAATAAGAACCATCACCATAACCAATAATAGAGCTAAAAGAATTTGAAGACGAAGTTGAAATAGCTTGAAATGGTAGAATATTAACACTAGTATCTCCAATATCCATCGCACCTCCATCCAAAAGAACCATAATCCATACTAGGTTCTTGAGAATTCAACAGAGACGATACATAAGGATTTAACTGATTCGTTGAGTTATCAGTTGATGTAGAAAGAACAGAGATAGGGTTTTCCTAAGTAAAACCAAGGGGCTCAGGCAAGATAACAGCATCAGAATCTGGGTCCGAAGTAGATAATCTATTATTCCCACCTTCCTTGAACATTCCCCAAACACAACATTTTTGATAGTTTTTTTGTTTGGCTATGGGTTTTGGTTGGACTACAAAAAGGGTTACGTTTAATAGACTTACCCATTAGAAAGGAAATAAAATCAATGGAATTTGCATTTTTTTCAAGATTGTTACCGAAAGAAGAAAAAATGATAGTAGAATGAGTAATATAGTTGATATATTTGGTGAAGAAAATAAAGCATTATTTTTAGGTGGGTTATGAGAAAATAAAGAAGAGGAAAGAAAAGGAGAATCACCACTTGTATTGAAGAGAGCAAAAGACCATGTTTTGTGGACATGAGAAATGGATGTAAAGGACTTCAGGAAAGAACAATTCAAGTTGACATTTTCTACATCAGTAGAAAAAATAGGTTCACAAGAGTCAAAGTTTTGAATAAAGCTTGTATTGGGCTAATAAGTGGATATGTAATTAAAAGAATGAGTATTATTAAGTGGGCTTCCTAGTAAATTACACTCTATAAGGATAAAGTCTGGTTCATATAAACGTTGAAGTTCAGGATAGAAACAAACAATGGATTTGTATAAAACAACATGAGAAGAGAGAGAAACCTATTCATTTGAATCAGAAATAAATTCTAAATGACTACAATTGTACCCAGTTATTGTATTAAAATCATAACTATCAATCACATCAGTATTTTGGTCATAAGATTCCACACATAGTAACGTACCACCTTGTAAATGATCATAAGCATCATCTATCGTCAGAACTGGTTCAACAACATCCATATGAAAATTCTAACATTCTCCACTACAAAAAGTGTCAACCTGTTTTAAACCAATGTTTTCTATAGAATTAGCAAAATTCTGATTATCTACCATCATCATTGCATTTGTACCATCACCGCCAGAATCAACCAAATAAAAATCTTTCCTCAAAACAGTACCAAGACCATCATTATGATTGTTATTGGTTTTAACATTAGAAGAAACACTGCTAGACTTTATACCAAAAAAAGGTCGTTGTCTATTATTAAACTGAAAAGACCTTTTATTCATAATTCCTTTTCCAAACTTAGTAAAATCAACCTGATGTTTGACAGGGTAATTAAACAAATCCAAAGATTGTCCAGGAGTGCTCTTATTAGCAACATCCAGATGATTATTAAAACCAGAGCATTTCTTATATTCATGCCAATGATACCATAAAAATTAAAAAAAAACAGGCAAGTTTTCATATTTGAAATGGACATTAAAATGCTTACCTCCAATTGTAACGAGAACTTCTTTAATAAGAGGGCATTTCAAATTGAAACTAACCTGAACTCGACCATAAGGTCCTTTCTCATCACCACCACCAACAGGATCCACATCATAAACATATCCAAATCCATAACCAATTTTATGAATAGTCTTATTCGTAAATTTCTCCAACTGTAACAAAAAATTTGAACCCATATTCTAATCCAATTAAATGGATATTCATTAAATTTAGTATTTGGATGCCACTTATGAATTGAAAGAATAAATCCTGACACACTCCAAGGACCATTTCTGCAAAACCAATTTAGAGCTCTTTGATTTCAAAATTAAATTTTAGAAATCCACAAGAAAAAAATTGAATTTCGAAATTACCAGTAACATTCCAGCTGTCAGCAAGTTCTTGGTGTATAGAAGAATTATCTATCCATCTATAAGCATACAATTTGCCAACATGAGAATCGTACCCAACTGCTATATTAAAATCACAACTATCAATCACATCGATATCATGTTCATGAGATTCCACACATGGTAATGTACCACCTTGTAAATAAAATCCGGTTTGAATCTGGTTGCCCATGTACAAAAGCTATTATTTCTCATGTTGTCTTTTATTGGAAGTTGTGGATAGATGCTTCTAGTTCAAATACCCAGGAAGATAATTTGACAACCGTTAACGAAGCTAATATGAATGGGGTAAAGTGGATGCCACCTCCACTAGGATGGTTAAAGCTCAACTTTGATGCAGCTTTTTACCTGTCCATGAAGCAGGGATTTGTTGCTGAGGTAGTCAAAGACTGTGAAGGAAAAAATTCTAAATGTGGAGGAAGGAAAATTAACGCTACAAATGCGTTACAGGCAGAAGTCTTGGCTGCAGAAGCAATCATGCTTGCTTTGGAAAAAAAATCATCTGGATATCATTCTAAAAAGGGATAACTTAGAAGTTATTAGTGTTTAAATGTTTTGTCTGGCTTTGTTGTACCTAAAAGCCTTGTTAGAAGTGTTGCTTTGTTCTGTAAGAGTTTGTTAGTTCAATTTCGTAGTGTAGTTTTGAGGCACACTATAAGATCAAGAAATAGTGTTGCCCATAAGGTAGTTGCTGATGTTTGGAATTTTGGTTCATCAGAATTTCTTTTGTTGTCTGAAGACTCAGTTTGTAATTTGTTTTATTGCTTTAATGAAATCAATGATGCTTGACTCTTTGTCAAGTATTCATTATCAGAAAAAAAAATA
>JABWDY010014519.1:2239-15149 GCA_013358455.1 Thalictrum thalictroides | reverse complement strand
TATAAATATTTATGATTTTACTGCTTGTGATAAACTATGTACTAGAGAAGTTAGAATTATATATATTATTTATTAAGTTTAGTATTACATTAGTTGTTAATCGTTAGAGTACGTGATTATCAAAGCTATAAAATGAGTTTGTGAATTTTTATGTACTCATCAAAGAGATGAATTTCAATGAGATTTTTAACAGACTAAGTTAACATTTGGAGATATTTCAATGCTTATGCTTTTGGAAAAAAAATTTCTTTTGTGGGTTTCTCATCATTTGAACGTTATCGATTAATATAGAATACTATTTTGGAGACTTGTGGAATAACATCAATCTGTTGAGGTAGATCAGGAAGCGCTATGTAATCACCTGATATAGGAATTTGACAATGATCTAGTCATTTGTTAATGATCTAGTCATTTGTTATTAAGTTGATGGTGTAATATGAATGGTTATAATTCTGAAATGATTATGGAGACTAGGAAGTGATTTTAACTTGGTGATTTAGTTCTGGAAAAAAAAATTGAGACTTAAGACAATATTGATAATTATTTTTATTCTTTAAAGTCAAGCATTTGATGATATAAATTTGCCTTAGCTTGAGACCTTGATATCTAATGACTTAAATTATGTGTGAAAGGTCTATCTGTTAAGGAGATTTGAAGCGTGATCATTTTGTTTAAACAAATATAAGCAGAAGTTAATTTTTTGCTTTAGGAATTTTATTTTATTTCTTAGTCACGTTGAAGTTGATATTCCTTACACAATGGTGTCCAATATACTAGAGGGGGGTGAATAGTCTACTTAAAAACTTACTGACAAGATGTATAGTGGTTCGGCACAAGATTGCCTACGTCCACTCTTCAAGTCGCTTCTTGCTATTAAGATAAATCCAAAGCCTTGGAACACCTCCAACAACTCTACACCACTCCCATTAGTGTTGATTTAATCTAACTTGAAAGTTGTAGAGATTTTCTCCTAAAATCTCTAACCTAGAATCAACTAGGGTTTGAAGAAGCTAATCACCAAGCTCCTCACCTTGAACTCCTTCTCAAGGGTTTCACCTCTCTTGTCTTCAACAAGAAGATATCACATCAAAGGAATCACCTTTGGTAAAAGGGGTTTTCTCTCTTGAAAGTCTCACTCAAAGAGAATGATAGAGAAAGAAAGATAAAACACTCTATGGGTTTATAACAATACCCACATACAACATTCACTCATACTCTCTTGGATTGAAAGAATTGAAGTGAGTGAATGGAAGGAAGATGATTGATTTCTCTCTTGAAGATTCTCACACAAAGGCTAGGGTTTTGTCTCTTGAAAGCTCTTGAAGAATTAAACAAAGTCCTTATGAAATCCATCTTGTTATGTTGCTTTTATAGTCAAAACCCTCAAAGATCCGTTGCTCAAAGTCAATTGACCAACTAGGGTTTTGACTAGAAAAATCGGGAGTAAAAGAACCAAACCGGGCTGAAAAAACCAGAATTCTCGTCTGTCAGTCGACTGACAGCCAAATTACTGTTTTACCATCAAAGGGTTAGTCAACTGACCTTATATGACCAGTCAACCCCTAAAGGGTCAGTCGACTGACCTTATAATCCTCTTTGACCTCTTTGTTGTCAGTCGACTCCCTGTAGCTGCTTGCTTGACCTGCCAGCTTTGATATTCCTTACACAATGGTGTCCAATATACTAGAGGGGGGGTGAATAGGTACGTATTTTAAAAACTTACTTAACAAAATCACCCCCAACAACTAATACTAAGGCAAACTGATTCTAACTCAGACAAAGCTAACACTACTAGATATGCTTAGACAAACAAGATGCGGAATAAAAGATTAAGCTAAGCAATATACTAGCAAGCTAAAAACCCAACAAGAATAAACAACAAACAAGCTAGATCATAAGAGGAGATGTAAAACTATGGACTTGGTTATCAATCTCTACAAAAGTATCAACTCAACATCCTAGTCGTTAGACACTTGTTCAACTAGATTAGGATGATTGGATCAACCCTAATCAATGAACTAAGTAATCTAACTTCTAGTTCTAGATTTGTTGTGGAGTTGAGGGGGTGAGTAGAGAAAGAGGCACTCTCACCTTTTCCTCTACCACAATACAAATCAACTAGAAGATTGGTTTGATGAGATGTAGAGATGTTTCACAAGATAAACTACTAAGCATATAGATCTATACTACAAGCAAGAAAGCAAACCACAAGACAAAGATATATAGTGGTTCGGCCCAAGATTGGCCTACGTCCACTCTTCAAGTCGCCTCTTGCTATTAAGATAGATCCAAAGTCTCGGAACACGTCCAACCAACTCTACACAACTCCCATTTGTGTTGATCTAGTCTAACTTGAAAGTTGTAGAGATTTTCCCTAAATCTCTAACCTAGAATCCACTAGGGTTTGAAGTAGCTTTTCACAAAGCCACTCACCTTGAACTCCTTCCAAGGATTTTCCACCAAACTTGTAGAGAACAATTTGGGTTTTTCTCTCTCTTGAAGAACTCACTTGATGAGTAGATAGAGAAGAAGATAGAAGCACTCTAGGGTTTATAACTGTACCCTATAACAATCACTCACTCTCTCTTGAATGGATTGGAAAGATATGGAGAGTTGAGTGGAAGGAAGATGAAGATCTCTCTCTACAATGAGCACTCACTAAGATGTGTTAATGGCCTCTTGAAAGCTCTCTTTGAAATCTCAAAATCCTTAGAGAAATAACTCTCTCTATGTTGCTTTTATAGTCAAAACCCTAATTAGGTCGTTGGTCAAAGTCATAGGACCAACTAGGGTTTTGACCGAGTGAACCGGAGTGAGTCGACTGACCTTATAACTGAAAAATCCCTCAAAGGGTCAGTCGACTGACCTTATGGGCTATCCTGCCATCTCTTCAAGTCAGTCGACTCGAGGTCTATCTGCAGCTTGGTTCTCCTGCCAGCTTGACTTCCCGTTGAGCTCGGTTGCTGCCGTTCACGTCCATTCTTGATGTCTTCAGCTCCGCAGGCTTCCGGACACTTGAACATCAAGACCTAGACCTAGTACAATGACTTATATAGTATAGTACATGTGAAATGTCCATAAAGCCCTTGACTGTCACAATTCACAAGATATAATATTTACAAGCTTGACTCGGTTTTTGCCCGGTTGTGCTCGGTTGCCGCCGATCGCGTCCATTCTTAATGTCTTCTGCTCCGAAGCCTTCCGGACACTTGTACACAAAAAACTAGACCTAATACAAGGACTCATAATATTACATCAAATGTGAAATGTCCGTTTTACCCTTGTTTGTCACAATTCACAAGATATAACATTTACAATCACTCCCTTTGGAAACTTGTGACAAAAACCAACATATGAATATAATACATAACACTTGTTCATAGAAATACAAAACAACATATGAGTCTCTTGTAGGCAACAGCTCCCCCTTAACCTTTGCTCCCCCCTAGTTTGTGCTTGTAGATAGAATCTTGAAAAACACACTAACATACTAGGGTTAAGGTTAGGCAACACATATATAAAATATATAATCAAGAACATCAAAAAATAAAACCATCACTCATATGAGATATCAACATATCTCTCATCAACCATGTATGCACAAACATATGTAGAAACATAAAGCATACACATATCAACCATCAACTATCTTCATATATCTCTTCTCCCCTTTTTGTCAAAAGTTGACAAAGGGTCCTTGCTTAAACATAGAAAAGATTTCAAGTGATGTCCAACCATGAACAAACACTGAGAACATACTGCAATGAGAGTTAGCATAACCATAGAAAACCAATTGAAACACCAATTGATAAAGCTAGGAAGAAACAGGGTTTGCCAACTGAGATATATGGTAACATGCTAAGCACACACCACATGGTATATATATAAAAAACAAGTGTGTGAAGCATGAACTAAACAGATGTGCATCGCATATAAACATAACAGGATATCATCAAAAAGATATATAGAACATAAACCCTGATAACATGTACATATGGACCATCCATAGCAAAAGATATAGGATATGAAGAACATATGAAAACATATTAAGCTATGAAGTGAAAACTAATCCAACTATATAAGCATAAAAACATAGTTTTCCAAGACACATCAACTTTCAAAGACATATCAACTGATACAAGATACCAACTGATACAAACAAAAACAACTAAAACATGTAAGAACAAATAAAATCCTAAACCTCGACAAAACTGAAAAGGACTCCTAGACGACCTTCACAGGGGGACCTAATTGAGATTAGGTCGGTCATCATTGATCCTTGTGTGTACCCCATTAGACACTAGTCAAACACCTGAACCTGATCCATTAGTAGCACAGCGATCATCCTGAAAATAAACATTAGTACCTTTTACCTTTACTCGTCTTCAGTCCTCCTTAAAGTGAGCATTGGTTGCAAAATCTACCCCTGAGATGCCATAGAAGGTTGTACTGGTATTCTTTTAGTCACATACTATGCTTTTCAGTCACGTACAACTTAAATTCCATCAAACGGATGCATCTTTCATGCTTGATTGGTCACACACATTGGATGTCAGTTTCGGGTCATCTAGGACACAACCAATGCATGCAACAAGATATAACATCACGAAAACCACCATGCATGGCAAGACATAAACATGAACACAAGATATAACATGAACGTATAACATGCAATTATGCAAACAACAACAATAGGATAACAAGAAAAGCACTCAAGAAAGCATTGATCACATAAATTCACAAACAAATTAAGTGTGCCCATCACATAGGAATTAACATGATCTCCAATCATACCCCTGACTACGCCAACCACAAAGATACACGTGGTTTTCACTCGTATCGATGACATTCCGACCACTTCCATTGATGTTCACTCACACTTATCATGTCTTTGAAATTATTGATTAAGGCATTCAAAGAAACATAACAAGATATACCAAACTTAAACCAAAATCATGACAGGAATGCGATACCGACACGGGTAATCTTTTCATGTCAAGATGTGACAGGCATAAGAGAGGTTCACTTTCAGCACATATGCTTCATGTTACCTGAAACACTTAAGATAAAACGTGAAGCCCTGTATACACATATATAAGAAATACTACTAAGTAAAACTTATATATAAAATTGGCATTGCACTTATCTATCAGAGTGACAAGCTGCCTACGTACCCCAAAACACAAAGATATAACAACGGGGTATAGGGGATCAAACGCCTCGTAGTTCGGTTAGAGGGTCCATTTGGCACATAAGTACTAATAAACCCAATTAACCAAGATCTCTTAAACTAAAGAGGAGACGGAGCATAATGATGCTCTCTTATGTAAGACTTAGGAGCAGACTTAACATATCTAATCAAGGCAAAATGAAGACTCTCATTAAGTAAATTAGATAAACAGTCATCAGTGATACCTGAGACATCCAAGCAAGTTATCGTCTTCTGGAAGAGTAAGAATGATCCTTGAAAGACTAGTTCTTTGAAATAGAATCTTTAAGTCTCAGCTCTGCTTTCAAGCGATCCATCACTACTTTGCGCTTTGCTAGTTCACCAGTGAGCACATCAATCATAAGATATGCTTCTTCTCGATCATCTTGGACTCTAACAAGTTCTTTCTGAAGATTACCTTTAGAAGAGATAGTTGTTTGGTCAAGTCAAGGCATTCACTATATGCATCTTCATCTGCCTTCTCTAGACAATATTCACTCTCTACTTCACTTGATTCAGCAAAGTAGTCACTCTCTGAAGGTTCAGAACACACCTCCTTGCCTTTGAAAGAAGTTCTAGCCATAAGTGCTAGGCAAGTGATGGTCTCCCTGGCATTAGTGCTGAGAGGAGTATCAGGACACTTAAGATGTTCAACTGAAGTATCAGTTGAGCCAGATGAAATGCTCAACTTCTTTGGTCGCCATACTTTAGTGATTTTTCCTGCAGAAGGTTTGTTGCCTAGACGCTTAAGATTTTTCTTCCTAGCCTCAAGAGAGGCTACCCTGTTATTCTTCTTATTAGCTCGTCTTTTCCTGCAGAATCTCTGAATATGTCCTGGGTGACCACAGTAATAACAACTCTTGACATTGTGATGTAGAACCAATCCTTGTCCTGCTACAGAAGTCTGTGTCTCTTTAGAAGCCCTGTATCATAATCCGGTCTTATCATGAATACTCCTTAACACCTTCAAGAGATGATATAGACTTAATGTCTCCTGAGACAAAGTATCCTTCTCCTCAGAGATAGATTGTAAGGATGACTTTAGATCTGTGGCTTGATCTTCAAGTCCATCCTTCTCGACTTGGAGCAACTGACACTTTTCATATAATTCACTGATTTTGGTCCTGTTGCTTTCCAGTCTCTTTGCGGTCTTTTTGAATTCCTCATACAGCTCGTTGTAGGCCAACTGTAACTCATCATCTTCAGAATCACCCTCTGAATCACTATCTCCATCGTCTTTACCTGAGATCTTACACACAGGCTTAGACTCAGA
The DNA here is from genome assembly GCA_013358455.1 of Thalictrum thalictroides. Taxonomy (NCBI): domain Eukaryota; kingdom Viridiplantae; phylum Streptophyta; class Magnoliopsida; order Ranunculales; family Ranunculaceae; genus Thalictrum; species Thalictrum thalictroides. Next base: position 8,667 of record JABWDY010014519.1, on the reverse strand, counting down.
AATTACCATTAAAACTTTCTTCGAGGAGCTCATCTTCTGAAGAATCATAGTCACTCTCAATATCGGTCTCTAATTCAGCAGTTGCCTTCATTACCTTTGATCTAGAGGTATTATTGGGACACACTGTAGATATGTGCCCAGTGCCTCCATAAGTGTATCACTTCTTCTCATCAGACCCCTGGCTCTTCTTTCTGTCAAACCCTGGTGTGCTCTTGTCCATTGTGTTGAAAGAGGTAGACTGGTTTCTGACAAAGTTCTTGCTCTTTCTGTACATCCTACCCATCCTCTTGACCATTAGTACAAGATCTTCATTCTGTTCATCAGGAGTGGAGGATTTAAAGGCAATAAACTTCTCAGGAATAGGCTTGTCTTCTTTAGAGGTCCTCGGAGCAATCTTCATCTTAAAGGTTTGGATAGAACCAACCAATTTCATTGAGTCAAGTTTCCCAACATCTTTAGATTCCTCTATGGCTGTCACCTTAGGATCAAACTTGACAGGAAGAGAACGAAGGATTTTCCTCACTATTACAGAGTCATCCACCTGTTGTCCTAGACCCCACATAGAGTTGGTACAACCATATAACCTAAGCCAGAAGTCATCAAACTTTTTTGAGTCCTCCATCTTCATCCTTTCGAACTCACTGGTCAACATCTGTAGGTTGGAATCCTTGACTTGAGTAGTTCCTTCATGAGATAGTTCCAGGATATCCCAAACTTCCTTAGCAGTTTCACAGTTCATAATGGACTTGAACTCTTCAGGTGAAATGCCACAGTTGATTGCATTAACTGATTTGGCATTAGCATGACATCTAGCTTTATCCGCAGCTGACCATGTGTCGATAGGTGCCAGTGAAGTGACTGGCTCTCCATTTACAACAGAAGTGAATGTATGTAGGTCCTGCAAAACCATTTTCTACCACATCCCAACACAAGGGATCAAGTGATTTCAAGAACATTTTCATTCTAGCTTTCCAGAAAGTATAATTTTTACCATCAAACAAATGTGGCTTGTTCACAGCGCTTCCCTCGGTTGTGGACATTATCGTGTATGGATCATTTTCTCAGGTGTTGAAACCTTGAATGAGCAACTCGACTCTGATACCAATTGATATTCCTTACACAATGGTGTCCAATATACTAGAGGGGGGGGGGATGAATAGTCTACTTAAAAACTTATTGACAAATATCACCCCCAAGAGATACAACAAAGACAAACTGCCACTTATCGAAGAAACTGACACTAACAGATATGCTTATGAAAAACTAAGTGCGGAATAAAAAGATTACACTAAGAAAGTCTATCACGTCTAAAGCAACTAACAACCAAGATAACAATATATGGAATAATAAAGCATGAAGAGATGAACAAAGTAAGTAGTTTAGATTCAATCACAACTAATCAACTCTAGTCCTTAGGGTCATGTCTTTATGAGTATGGGTTTATTGAAACCACAACTCTAAGACTATGAAATACCCAATTCTTTTACAAGTAGCCAAGAATTTCTCGAGGTGGGTAGAGAAAGAGGCACTCCCACCTTCCGGTTCAAGGACTACCAACTAGAGATGTAAGTTGATGATATTAATCTATAAGTACAACTACCAAGCATATAGATAATAATAAGAACAAGAAAACAAACCAAAGACACAAGATGTATAGTGGTTCGGCACAAGATTGCCTACGTCCACTCTTCAAGTCGCTTCTTGCTATTAAGATAAATCCAAAATCTTAGAACACCTCCAACAACTCTACACCACTCCAATTAGTGTTGATTTAATCAAACTTGAAAGTTGTAGAGATTTTCTCCTAAAATCTCTAACCTAGAATCCACTAGGGTTTGAAGAAGCTAGTCACCAGGCTCCTCACCTTGAACTCCTTCTCAAGGGTTTCACCTCTCTTGTCTTCAACAAGAAGAAATCACATCAAAGGAATCACCTTTGGTAAAAAGGGTTTTTCTCTCTTGAAAGTCTCACTCAAAGAGAATGATAGAGAAAGAAAGATAAAACTCTATGGGTTTATAACAATACCCACATACAACATTCACTCATGCTCTCTTGGATTTAAAGAATTGAAGTAAGTTAATGGAAGGAAGATGATTGATTTCTCTCTTGAAGCATCTCACACAAAGGCTAGGGTTTTGTCTCTTGAAATCTCTTGAAGAAATAAACAAAGTCCTTATGAAATCCATATTGTTATGTTGCTTTTATAGTCAAAACCCTCAAAGATCCGTTGCTTAAAGACAATTGACCAACTAGGATTTTGACCAGAAAAACCGGGAGTAAAAGAACCAAACCGGGCTGAAAAAACCAGAATTCCCGTCAGTCGGTCGACTGACAGCCAAATTACTGTTTTGCCATCAAAGGGTCAGTCGACTGACCTTATATGACCAGTCAACCCCTAAAAGGTCAGTCGGCTGACCTTATAATCCTCTTTGACCTCTTTGCTATCAGTCGACTCCTTGTATAGTCAGCTGCTTTTTTGACCTACCTGATTGACTCGGTTTTTACCCGGTTGTGCTCGGTTGCCGCCAATTGCGTCCATTGTTGATGTCTTCAGCTTCGAAGATTTCCGGACACTTGTACACCAAGAACTACACCTAATACAAGGACTTATAATATTACATCATATGTGAAATGTCCGTTATTCCCTTGTTTGTCACAATTCACAAGATATAACATTTACAATCTCTCCCTTTGGGAACTTGCGACAAAAGCCAACATATGAATATAATACATAACACATGTTCGTAGAAATACAAAACAACATATGAGTCTCTTGTAGGCAACAACTCCCCCTTAGTATGTGCCTGTAGATAGAATCTTGAAAAACACACTAACATACTACGGTTAAGGTTAGGCAACACATATATAAAATATATAATCAAGAACATCAAGAAATAAAACCATCACTCATATGAGATATCAACATATCTCTCATCAACCACGTACGCACAAACATATGTAAAAACATAAAGCATACACATATCAACCATCAACTATATTCATATATCTCTTCTCCCCCTTTTTGTCAAAAGTTGACAAAGGGTCCCTGCTCAAACATAGAAAAGATTCCAAGTGATGTCCAACCATGAACAAACACTAAGAACATGCTGCAAGGAGAGTTAGCATAACCATAGAAAACCAATTGAAACACCAATTGATAAAACTAGGAAGAAACAGGGTTAACCAACTTAGATATATGGTAACATGCTAAACACACACAACATGGTATATATATAAAAAGCAAGTGTGTGAAGCATGAACTAAACAAATGTGCATCGTATATAAACATAACAGGATATCTTCAAAAGATATATAGAACATAAACCTTGATAACATGCATATATGGACCATCCATAGCAAAAGATATAAGATATGAAGAACATATGAAAACATATCAAGCTATGAAATGAAAACTAACTCAACTATATAAGCATAAAAACATAGTTTTGCAAGACACATCAACTTTCAAAGACATATCAACTGATACAAGATACCAACTAATAAAAACAAAAACAAAAACATGCAAGAACAAATAAAAACCTAAACCTCGACAAAACTGACAAGGACTCCTATACGACCTCCATAGGGGGACCTAATTGAGATTAAGTCGGTCATCATTGATCCTTGTGTGTACCCCATCAGACACTACTCAAGCACCTGAACCTGATCCATTAGTAGCACGATAATCATCCTGGAAATAAACATTAGTACCTTTTACCTTTACTCGTCTTCAGACCTCCTCAAAGTGAGCATTGGTTGCAACATCTACACCTGAGCTGCCATAGAAGGTTGTACTGGTATTCTTTTAGTCACATACTATGCTTTTCAGTCACGTACAACTTAAATTCCATCAAACGGATGCATCTTTCATGCTTGATAGGTCACACACATTGGATCTCAGTTTCGGGTCATCTAAGACACAACCAATGCATGCAACAAGATATAACATCATGAAAACCAACATGCATGGCAAGGCATAAACATGAACACAAAATATAACATGAACGTATAACATGGAATTATACAAACAACAACATGATAACAAGAAAAACACTTAAGAAAGCATTGATCACATAAATATGCGGATTAGTGAATGGAGGATATCAATATTATACAACATCTCATACTTATTGACTTCAAGTAGAGAGAAACATTGCACAACCTTTATAGCATGACCAACAATATATACCTCAATATTCATACCCTCTAAACATATAAAATGGAACATATTAGCACTAGCAGTGCGACAAAATTCAGAAAAAACAACTATTTAGAAAAATCGTTCCATTAATATGTCATGGTTGACAGACTCCTCTAAAAGTGTAGAACCATGGTTCTATAAGAACACCACAAACTAAATATGCGGATTAGTGAATCAATAGATGTAAAGGAAGAACTAAAAGGGAAGGGAAGGTGTTCAATTTGTTCCTGAAAATGAGTAGTAGTTGACTTGTTTCCATTGCCAAATTCCATGCATAAAGGAGGTGAACTTTCCACAGTTAACATGAACTACAAACAAGGACTAAGTTTGTTTATGAAATGCCTGGACAGCCTGGGTCAAGATAAGATTCCTTCCATACAATGCCCACAAATAGAAAAGGAAAGAAAGAAAAATGGAAACAATAACATGAAATTGATTGATGAGTTTTACAAAGTTGCCTAGAACTTTACGATGACATTCTTACCTTGATATAGAAACATAGATAATATCTACAATAAAGATATACAAATAATTAAAAATCATCTATCCGATAAGAATTAGTGCATGAGAACTTTTAAATGCAGAGCACAAGATATGAATTGCAAATGACATGAAAGAAAAATTCATTGCCATAGTTTAATGGCATCATATTATGCATTGGACAAACCTGAATACCCTTTCCATAGATCAAGCTTATTAGGATCATCGGGATTTTGCATACATCAATGAGCAATGCATCCTTGTTAAACTTCCTAACCGTAAACTTAGATGGCTATTACAAATATAAAACTAATAAAAGGCATTTATATAGTTCTGGAATTTAATGTTCTTACCTAGAGAGTCATATGTTTGTGAAGTAGGGGTGGGATTGGAGTCTGCTTGTTATGTCTATATTCAACAATAGATAAAAAGACTATAGGAAAGTATAGAAACCACCAATAAACATTTAATGACATGGGATATAAACCTCCAAAACACAGAACAGATACATACTTACATATATTCAAATATTGATGAGAATTAATTTTACAATATTATCCTTATAGAAACAAGTTCAATGTCTAGGATTCTCTAATAAAGTCTTGTAAGCTGCAAAATCACAACACTGTAAAATGAAGTGTATTTAAGACATTAAGTTGTCCCAAAGTCCACAACCTTAAGTCTGCAAGAAGCTCGCATAAAAGGCTTAGAAAGGGAAATTAATCATTTCCTTAAGCTCACCAAATACCATAATCATACATAATCTCACGAAGATGCCTGATTGACCAATCAAAACTAATATGATCATACAAAAAAGAACAAATTTGGTTTTGCTCAAAATTACAAAAAGAAGCATATCATATAATGAACCTATAGCATGGCAGGAGTGAAAAACAAATCCAAAAGTAATATAGAAAATAAAGCTATATGCCAAGAGTGTAAATCATTTAGGAAATTAACTGCCATACAATAATTAACTATCTCTGATGCAAGGAGTGACTTCACAAATTTACATTGAGCAGAAATTGCAACAACTTATAACTTAAGTTATAAAAATCAGAGAATAAACCAAAAGATAGGTCAGAAGTGGTCAAGAAAAATTTATATTGAAGGTAAGTAATCTCTCACCTTTTATAGGGTTGCTATTCAGAAATGTTCCTATCCCGGGGATCCAGGTGAAGAGCTACAACAAGGATAACATCTTTACTGAAAGCAAAGTCAAACCAAAAGCAAAATAAAGTTATAATCATTCTCAGACCACAATATAAAATAAAGCTATAATCGTTTTCGTCCCATGACCCTGTTGAGAAAACTACACTCTAGCATCACAATCCTTTGCTGTTTCATCTACTAAATATTCAAATTGAAAATTTAGTTTTAGATATTAGTGTATACAAAGGCTGCAATTTTATTTTAACACAAATAATAGATTGACCATACTGCAAATGATATTATTGATCTACCATGAATCAATTCAACAGTGAAGATCATTAGTAAGATTAATAAGCAAAAAAATTAATAAGGTGACCCTAGAATTTTCCAGAGTAAATTGGGAAAAAGAGGGAGAGATTGATAACTAAAAAGGGAAATTAAAGAAGACGCACAAGCCTAAAAGTCATCTTCCATGGCTATCGTGATTTGTCTCTTGAGATTAAGGAGAAAGAGAAAGGTTTGTGGGTTGTTTTTCCCCAAAGCACTAAAGCAGCGGTTCTATTTTTCTTATTTTTAGGATTTCACTTGAGAGAGA
>JABWDY010014496.1:789-10789 GCA_013358455.1 Thalictrum thalictroides | reverse complement strand
TAGTCAAGGCACACCTGCACGTTCGTACGTATGAACACTTCTATCATCAAGATAGCTGCTGCAATTGTAGAAAATAGACCACTTTTGATCTCTGTAGACTGTAGTAATGTAACGATGGTGCCGACTCCAGTGAAACATTTTGTGTCCACCAGTCTAAGTACTTTCTGGCTGTAGTCGATGGTTAGCACATAATAAAGGTGGTCGGAGATATTTATGAACGCCTTCCATTATTTGATTTCTAATTCTGGATACCCACAATAAATTTCGCTAATGTTTCTAAACTGGTACCAAAATGGGTAACCAATTTGGACTCCATTAGGGCATGTGTGACGAAAACCAAAACAATAAGTAGACGTTTTAACAAAAAGGCTGTTAGAGATAAAAGAGAAGACGGGTTTTATCATTACTTGCCGTTTCACAAACGGTGATTTAGAAGACTGAGAATGCTCCGATTACCCACACTCCGGCAAATCCTAAATATTGTTCATCTAGTCGATCTTGACTACAACAGTCGCACTGCTTCTACTTTTTATTACAGAAGAAAGGACTAAAAGAAGTGTCCCAAGACCTCGGTTCCCTCTATATTTCAGAGGCCACATATTGCATCACAACAACCAGATTACACAACAATGACTTCCACAAGAAAAAAATTCTTTTAAATTGTCTACTGTTCTTTACATGGAAAACAACATATCATTACAATTTTACCAAAACAAAAGGAGAAAAACATATCATTACAATTATACCAGGAGCTTTTAATACCTTATTTCTCTGGAAATCCACATATTGATTTATTTTCTCTATATGGTTATATGGTTGAGAAGTGAGAACTATGGAGAGCAACTGGCATTCTCGTCGTGTGAAGATTTTTTTCTTTTTTCATGTGAAGAGTGAAGACTAACCATGCAAATTGTGCAGGGTTTTGCTGACAGTGATCAACACGAGCAATGGAACACTGCATTGCTAAAACACTTTGTTTTGCTTACAAGTTTTCGGACACCACCCACTTCGTTTGTTGAAGCTCTCCCATTGTTTGACGTGTGCATTTTCTCCATCATATTAATCTTGGGGGCCTCAAGAATCGCCCTGGGTAAAGACAATGCCCACTGCATAGCCCATATCGCAAGTGGTCTCATATATATCAGAGATCTGTAATGACCATCTGTAGTCCAGCCTTCCGGAGTCTGGAACCAATACCTGCACATGAAAGTGAAATTTAAGCTTTCAATAACAACACATGCAAGTGAGAAATGGCTATATGCACTGGTCTCAAAGATTCAACTAAATGGAAATTCAGGCAAATTTCCAACATTTTTTTCCAAAGATACAAATTTAATTTCTAGTCAAGACATGAGAAGGTAATAGGTGCCATAGTTTTTAGCAAATTACAGCATGCATAAACATTAAAGTCACTTATATGGAATCTTTACCAATACATAAATAATGATGCAGATAGAAGCGGGAAAGCCAATTTCAGAGCATTTGCAGCAAACCATAAACTTAAAAACCAGTAATGTACACACGAGAGAAACATACCCATATCCTTCTTCTGACCAACCAGCAGTGAAAATACCCTCAGCAGTAGTGAAGGCTTCCTCCTTCATGTCCGTCAAAATCATGGTAGCTGCAACACCATAGGTTACACCAGTCCATATTTCACGTGACTGCATGCATGATTCGTCCACTTTACCATTGGGATGCATTCCATTTACAGCACCTATTCTCCCCCCTTTCACTTTCATAACATTAAAATCATAGATTTTCTGTAAAGCACTTCTGATCTTTGAATCTTCGAAAAGAGAAGGCAAGCCTGACGATGCTATATACCACTGTCCAGCTAGTTGATCAGCTTGTATCGATCTACTGTTGCTACTTGTCCCACTATCATAGTTAAAATAAGATCCATTCCACAGCTTTTCCTCAAAAACAGGTTTAGCCTTCAAGAACTTGCTTTTACACTTATCCGCAAATTGCATGTCACCAAGTTGGTGAGCCATTGCAGCTGCAGCTTCAAGAGCAGCAAGCCAAAGACATCCACAATAAGCACTAATTCCATGAACAGTCCATGCATCATATGTTTGATCTGGGAATCCATCGTTTTCAATAAGGCCATCACCATCTTTGTCAAACTGTTCCATGTACTCCATTGCAGCACAAACAGCTGGCCACATATCCACAGCAAATGACATGTCTCCCGTCGCAGCAAAGTCTCTATACACCTGAAGAACAAACTTCGGATTGAGATCTTTCCATCTACTTGTATCATGTATATTGTAAGCGTTCATCTCATGCCATGGGTCATGGGTACCTAGATCATGAGGTACAGCACCCCTAACCTTACGAATTCCCCAATTACCCTCTGCCAGAAACTTGACTTTCCTTCCATCTTCAGATAAGACCGCCTTAGCAAAGTCACGCTGAATATTCAGCTCAATTTTGGGGAACAGAGCTAAAAGAGCAAAAGAGGCATAGAAATGCACATCATACGTACACCACATAATGTACTCCACCCCTTCCAGATACAGAAACCTACCAACATCCTCATCATCGTTCTCTGTTCCAGGAAAGGTATTAAGTTGCGTAAACTTATTACTTCTTTTATTATCCTCGCAATCCATTGACTCGTTTCTATGTAGAGATCCATCCATTTTTTCATCATCATCTATAACACCATATCCACTGTTCCCCGAGAAACCATTGATCCTATCATGCTCAACTACCACACTCTCTTTCACATTCACCTTTGCTTCAGTCACTCTAACATCAACATTTTCCCTATCTTCATTATTTGTTAACCTATTCCGATTACCATCCATATTTGATTTATCATCTGGCGCTGGTAAATGGCCATCTGTCTCAGAAAATCACATTGGATTGGGTCAATGTACAGAATAATTAGAGCCTATAAGACACAGTGGTTCAAATAGACAATGGATAAAAAGAGTACCAAGTTTAATTGTGGAAATTATGATAAATGTAATAATCAATATAGTGAACTACCTATCCAGACGGTCCCCCCAGCTACCAAAAAGTAAAGCTCATTAAACAAGGTAAATTTGTACCTGCAGAGATCGACCACCCATTACAGATATGATATATACCATATACATTGGAGCAGTATTGTACGAACTTAAAAGAAATATTGAAATGCAAAAGATTTAACATTAACCGATAGGTAATCATTCCCAAATTTTGGTCAATACAATCCAAAGCAAAGTACTAATTGCCATAAAACATAAAAACATTCGTGTTGGTATAGAAGCCACAAGTCTCCAACATGATTAAATAGGAATTCTAGTTGATCCACTGCTATAAAATACTTGGTCTCCTTTGCAGATAGATCTAACCTATCAATCTTCACCCTCGCAAATAAACAATAACAATAAAGCTCCGATGTGTTAAACATACCATTCTGGAAGACTATTATCTCTGAGGATTGGGTTTTGCCACTTCTCAATGTCCTCCTCCCATCGCTTATAATCTGTTGAGAAAATATTGTAAAATGTAAATTTACAATGGAGTCCATAATTCTTATAACCAGTTAACTGGCTAACCTTTAGATAACTGATTATATACAAATGGCAAACAGAAAAGTTAATGTCCAAAACTTGTCCTTAGAGAAAAAGAAAGATCTAGTATTTCTTTAGTAAAAAGACTTGATGTCGGTTTTGAATATACTACAAAAAATGCATGTATTCAAGCAATAACATACTCATCAATCCATCATGCACCAACTTAAGAGCTGACCTCTCAGAGGTTCCATAGAATTTTGTGTACCTCCTGCAACAAGACGAAAGAGAACTCAGCTAAAGTTGGAATGTGTGCAATGACATTTTGTATAACAAACCTCAGATAATAAGTCAAGTCATATAAGTACATTTGATCTAAAACTTTCTTTCCATTAATCTAAACCAATCAAACAAAGTAAACAGCAGCGGTAAATCCAACATTTCTTTCAACTGATCTAAATGCCATAGTTTGTCTCACCTAATGCAATTCATTACTAATAAAGGATAATATGAGTTGCATAGAGCCATAGACTACCAGTTGCAGGACAAAAATATAGGTTGAAAAGGAATGAACGTTTGAACTCCAAAGTATGAAAGTGCAGCTAATGAATGATGGTGGGTCAGAAAAATGAAAGAGTGGAGACAGATCCCAAATGATTTCCTAGTGTTACAGAAGTCACTGTCATCCCACTTAGATCTGTTTCATTGTTACTGATAAATATTTACTCGTAATGTTATAATCCAAAGAACAAAAAAAATGTAATAAGCTCGTAAGAAGGTTTAGCTGCAGCACCATATATATCGATAAAAATTTAACAATGATATCTTTGTACCACACATAAGCACATTGTACTTTTAGATTTAAAAAGTCATGTTCACCATATTTCCTAAAAAACATAAGCCCAGTAAGTTAGTAACTAAATTACCTGTTATAGGAACTCCCCTTTGAAAATTTTATTTTTGGGGATGACCATGCTAAAGAAAAAGCAATGGTACACTTTCCATGAGCTTCTACCCATGTAGAAGCTGAAACAGCTGCACAGAGTGTGTCCCCTGGCGATGTTGGTATGCTAGGGCCATCATTAAAGTTTTCCCGGTCAAAATGGCCATCCTAAACATTGGAACGTATATGAGCTAAAAGGTTATTGAAATAAGGATAAAAAACACTGTTACTAAGTGAAATTAAATGAAAACTAGTAACAAATCTTCATGTAGAGGTTGCCCAAACAGTAAATCTTTGGACTACCAATAATATACACCAAGGTAGCAAAGACCAACTGTTAAACGCCAATACCTGTGCCATAGTGCCCCACATGTCTTTAGCTGTAATACGACTTTGTTCACTCAACCCAAAACATGGCAAAACAGTAACATTTACATTCTGAGTTTCGCACGCAGCAATAGCAAACGTAACAGGAGGGTTGTCTTTTGGGGTCCTGCACAATTATAATAGTCAGGATAGCTGGTATGGGTCATAAACAGTAGTTCTGTAGGAAAAAATGAAACTGATTCACATTACATACAACACTTTGAAAGGGGATGTCAATGAAAAAAGTAAACAAGGATTCTAAATGACCCCTAAAAATTGTATAATGGCGCACTATCGATCAGGCTCAAAACATAAAGAAGGATACGTGCAAAGCCCCAAGTATAAGACAGACAGTGTCTTGAGTCGTCATAAGTGGGTGATGAAATGACCATCATCACAAGAGATAACCTAAGGGATATCTGCTAACCAACCAGCATACAAGAACAATCAAGGATTGGCAACTTGCTTGTGATGTAGAAGTACACCAGATACTCCATCTTCGCCTCTATCATAAAAAAAATAAAGAAATGGAAAAATCTAATCAGTTCCAGATAATAAATAGTTACCAATTAGAATGGACCACAAGTAACATATACTAACATGAATGGTTCGTTATAGTGGTCTCTAGACAAATGTGAGATCCCTCCAATTGAGTTCTGCAAACATGAAAAACTTTGTAGATAAAGTTTCTAGAATTTTTTGAATCCCAAGTTTTCATAAGGAAAAAAAAAAGTAAGAAGGTAAGGTTTTACTTACAGCCCAGGTGAGGAGAAGACTGACTTTTGCTCTTTCTTTTCCAGTATTCACCAACTACAATGGAGCAGATGAGAAATGAGCATGCACATACACTAACTTCATATATACTACATGTCTTACAGAACGCATAGTCAAATATAACTCTTACATATGAACATTCAATCAGATATTCAGATGTAAACACGAGAAACAACGAAAGGAATCAAGAGAACACATGAATGCAAAAACAAGGACAATAAGAAAATCCCATCCTCGGTAAAAGATATGGTTTTAATAAAACCTAATCCAGTTCTTACTTGGGATGCTGGGATTATTTACGTCACCAATCCTACATGTGCTGAAAAACATCTATCCCTCTGAGTCTCTGAGCTCCCAAAAGATGCTAAGTTGCTAACTAAAAGGAAAATCAATGTTTCCTCTATAATATTTCAGTATTTTGTGATACCCTCTCTTTTTGTGGATTTCCTGTTGCCCCTTGACCGTGATCAAGTAATGGGTATCAAATGAGGTTCATGTGGCCAACTCAAAAAACTTCAATATCCTTAAATTTACTCATTAACCTTCATCAATCCTCTATTTTTATTTTTAAGAGGAAAAAGAATACCCAACAAAGAAACCTCCTTTCTCCTCCTCCAAACCACTGTGGTTCTTCCCCTTTCCCCCACCCCAACAGACAAAGCATTGTAAAGAGGTGATCAGGAGATCTAAGTTACGTGTACTAATAACGCCTTCTTTACAAATGTTATGAAACTAGGCAGTCTCGGCATCTTACTTCCTTGTGAGGGTTCTAAATCTAAAAGACTAAAAGTCCAACTAGCACCTTGATAAAGCAGTTTACCGAATCCTAAGCTTGTCCAATATGGAGAGGCTAAACAACGCAGCAGGTAAGAGTCCCTTTGGCTTCACTATTTCCTAATTTACGATGGTGGATGAATGTATTTACTGCTCCTGCATCAACAACCATGAAATAATCTTTTCATTGTTTGATAGGATCAAGTCTCAACCAATCAGTGATAGATTGGCTCAGCTTCACCGACAAATAAGGCATTTGGAAACAAGTGATGGAGGCATGTCAATTTGAATAACTTATGGCAAAACATAATAAAACAGAAACAACTTAGAACAACATACTGTGTAAACAAATACAGCACAAGGAAGACTGCTTTCTCGATAGTTGTGAGGTATGAACGGTGATATCTGACGACAAGAAACCTTCAACTCTGGGTCAGGTTCACCTGAAGATAAGATTTCAATCAAGAAACAATCATTGTGCAATTGAAGTAATAAAAGAAGTGGTGCCATTTTAAAATGACAAAAATGTGTAAGAACACAATCTCTATAACAACATTATCAGACAGTACCGTCATATATTGTCCACGCCCTCGGGAATAGGGCATGGTATGTAGAATGCTGACCACTCAAATTCCAGCCCCATGAAGATATACCTTGACCATCAGATTTTCTGGAGAACAAAATCATATCTTAGGCACTAATATAAACTAAAGAAGATTTGAGCATAATACACCTTAATAGCATCCCTTGAAGAAGGAAATATTTCTTGACATCTGAGAATTGATCAACCATAAACTAATCCAGCCAAGGAAAGGCAAAACATAACAACTTAAAACTTAATTTAATAAAAGATGATGATAAAAATAATAACAATAAGCAAAAAAAGATGGACAGAGCGTCTCAGTTCTTGAGATTAACTGATCTTGATTTCCCAGTCAAAGACCTGTCTGTCTCTCTTCTCTTTGAAGCTTAGAATAAATACTTTTACCTTTCATAGTTATGAACTCTCTTAATTAGCACAAGCATAATTTTGAATTTTAACAATACAATGACAAGATTGTGTAGCTGTATTGCTGCTGATGTTATTATATCAGTCTTGAGTAAGAACTCCATACCATAAACAAATGGAAGACTTCTATATCATCCAAAATTTTCTCTTATCCTAAATCTTCATGTAAGCCTAGAGCTAAAACTGATGCATACATATATATCATCCAAAAATTTCTCTTACCCTAAACCTTCATGTAGGCCTGGAGCTAAAACTGATGCATACTTTTTATTTCCTTGATCTCTAGATATGAAAATCTGCAGTACAAAATCGCTTAGATAAGCAACAATATAACTGAACAATAGCTCTGAACCCACTATAAAAACCAATTGCTTTCTGACAAAATATATAGTTCATTCGATGTATCCCACACAAACAAGTTCAACATCAGAGCAAAATCCCTTAAGAATGTTTCATTTTCCTAGGAAGAACTAGACTATTCTGGAAGTTGCCTAGTATTATCATTGAACAAAAGATTGAATGGTAAATTATCTTGATCAAAGACGCAGAGATTCAAGGAGATGGAGCAAATGAAGAAAGCAATAATTGTTTCCATAGAAAGTGGGGAGAGAAAATAAATATTGGCAATACGTACACAATAAGGTGATTGACCAATTAATTTAGCAAATTCATGAGAAGCACCATTTATAAACTAAGTGATTTACACTACAGTTAAGTAAAAGACTTAAAAGATGTGAATAGTCTTGTCAGGTCAAAGTTTTCCTCAAGGGTCTATCCAAAACAATGTTCGCATTTGTATTCACATGCATACAGAGGTTATCTCACTTGGCACAATACCAAAAGCACCTAACATGACATTATAAATAAAAATACAGATAGAAGTTTACAGAAAATTGATTGGCCAAAATGGGAGAAGCTTCGCATAAACCAGGGACGATTTGGAAGTGTCTGAATTCTCCTCTAAAACCTCTTGATATGCTACCACTTCTGTGTATGTAAAGAGAACTTTATGTCATTAAAAGTAAATTTTGTGGTATACAAAGAATTGCTCAACCCACTACATACCCCATTCCTCCAAGCGGGACTCCTTGTGATGCGGAGGGTTTACAGCTTTCTCGGGTAAAAGGATCAATAGGTGCTTTCTGCAAAACATGGTTCACATTGGCAACGATGAACTAAAAAACTCAATAGACAATAGCTATGCAAGGTTTTGTGTACATCCTACTTCAAGAAGCAAAATTGTGTCAACAATATAGTATGTAACAATGGTGTATATATGAACATACCCTTCCCTGAGATGCTTCTTGCCTGACATAAGACCAGAGTCGAACACCAAGCCGTAACTGAAATTTAACATTGCAAAAATAACAGCAATGTATCTTATCATATAAAAGAGATGCACAATTACAAATACATGTTTCTTGACCAAGCAAATCAGTTTTAGGGAAAAGATGCTCACCATCTTCATTGCCTCCATAAATGTAACACTAAATTCTTTTAGTAAATTAGCATGACTATTCAATCTCCTCCTCCAGGCTTGCTCGGGTGGGGCAGCACTGTCGAAATCCAACTAGGAACATATTGAAAAAATATATCAATGCAAATGAAATTGAACCACAAACAAAAACACAGAACCAATAATGGAGAATATTTACAAATATTAATAAAAATGTGGATAATTCAATATTTCGCTTGCTCCAACTATCTTGTTCTTCCTTGAGATTGTTTGTAACGATCTGACTCATATAGGCACCGATATTGTCCTCACTTAGCCACTGCAGACGTTCGACAGTGTGAGATTTTAGGGGTAGGAGCCTACCTCCCAAGAGGTCACCCATCCTGAGATTACTCCCACCCTAGCACGGAGTTTTTTCGAACTCTGAAGCCAAATGTTCTCAAAAGGCCTCGATGTCAATATATGACGGATCTATACCTATATTCCAAAGTCAGGACATGCCACCCCTAAGCCTGGTAGGACCCACCCATTAGCAACCACCTGCCGAATCCGGAGTGTTACAATCCTACCACCTATACAGCCTCAAATCTTCGACGTTCCCTGCCCCTAGTGAGACAAGTATCTGGCGCAACCATCACCCCCACTGGGCTAGGCGCCTTTCCAGCATACTCTCCTACCCTTGACAGGTGAACCATCGTCGGCTCTGATACCACCTGTAACGATCCGACTCATATAGGCACCGATATTGTCCTCACTTAGCCACTGCGGACGTCCAACAGTATAAGGTTTTAGTGGCAGGAGCCTACCTCCAAGGAGGTCACCCATCCTGAAACTACTCCCACCCTAGCACGCTTAACTTCGGAGTTATTTCAAACTCTGAAGCCAAGTGTTCTCAAAAAGCCTCAGTGTCAATATATGATGGATCTATACCTATATTCTAAAGTCAGGACATACCACCCCTAAGCATGGTAAGACCCACCCATTGGCAACCACCTGCCGAATTCGGGGTGTTATATTGTTAATCACTAAAATTTAGCTACTGTCCTACTAACAATTCTACTGTTTTAATGGACTATATTGCATTTGTCATAAAATCGCAACAAATTGCATGTTTTAATTCAAAAACTTATAAGAAAAGCAAAATTGTAGAATCAGTGAAGAACAAAAAA
>JABWDY010014469.1:0-14364 GCA_013358455.1 Thalictrum thalictroides | reverse complement strand
AAAAAAAAAAAAAACAGAATCAAGGCAAATGTTAAAATTGAAAAAAATTAAAACGCTGATGTTATAAGTGAAATGGCATTGTCATAATTGAAAAAACAGGCAAACATTGTTCATAAACAAGATAAATTAACCTATTCTAGTTTTGAACATGTAAACCATGAGTGTTGTTGTTTAGAATGCAAAAAGTGATCATTGCATCAGAAGATAAAATCATATGCATGGGTGAAAATATCAGCTATATATTTATATTCATGAATATTCAACAAATATATCCAGTTTTCTAAAAATCAGATATCAGAATATTCGATGAAATCCAATATATGATATGGTTTCTAGTGTCGAAAGTTTGGATGTACTTTTTTATTTTTTTAAGAACTCGGATATCTGTATAAATTTGACATTTTCAATTATGATCATATTTCGAAATATGACAAAACTTTGAGAAATCGAGATTACGTCGCTATCAAGATTGGAAAGTCTTTTGTCTAATGCAAAAAACGATGTAAGAAACTGGTCTTAAAGTAAAAAATATAATATCTTCTTTCTCAGGCGAACTTTCATGCTTCGAGAAATATGTAACATAACCTCCTTAGAAAAGTAAAGAAATCAATTGATACATCGTTGAAAAGAGCACGTTATCTCATTTCAAACACAAAAACGATGCCAGAATCCGAGTTTCCCACTTAGAAAGATACAACTATATCCGTACGATGTGTATATTGAAGGAAGATGTCTATATATCATGGCTAATAGCCTAGCCAACGGGCATGGCAGCAGCCTAACCAGCCGCTATGGCAGCAACCTGAGTACCTGACTAGCAGCTATGGAAGTAGACTGGTCAACAGGTTCGGCATCAATTAGGGCAACAACTAAAGCAACAGTTAAGGCTGCTCCTTGGCAGCGGATAGGCCAGCAGCTATTATGCCCTTATCAAGATCAAATGTTCATATCTTTGGAACCATAATTCCATTTGAGACACATTATATATCAAGACGATCATCTCGACATATGATGCATTATTCTAGGGGTGCTTATCGAGCCTATCGAGCCGGGTATTGGTATGTTCAAGTTCGGCTCGTTTTTTATCGAACCGAGCCCAAATTTCAAACGAGCTTTCGTTTGTGCTCAAACTTAGCTCGTTAAGCTTATCGAACGAGCTCGAGCCGAGCTTTTATCGAGCGTGCCCGAGCCGAGCTCGAGCTACTCGGCTAAATCACATATATATAAAAAACGTGTTCGAGCCGAAAAAATCGAGCTTTGGTATGTTCGAACTCGGCTCATTTCTTATCGAGCCGAGTCCAAATTTCAAACGAGCTTTCATTTGTGCTCAAACTCAGCTCGTTAAGCTTATCGAACGAGCTCAAGCCGAGCTTTTATCGAGCGAGCACGAGTCGAGCTCGAGCTGCTCGGTTCGATAAGCACCCCTACATCATTCCCATGAAAAGAAGATCAAAAGTTTCGTTTACAAGGCTTGTATAAGGAATTTCCCAAAACGAATTTATCTAAATTAGTGGGGTACCACTTGCAGCTACCATGGATACAAAATGCATCAAGGGAACCATGGATGTGATCGCAAACAATTTGGATACTTCATAAAGGAGCATCTTGATGTTTAAGGATAGCATTCGAACAACTTTAAAAAGCATTATGCCTTAAAGCATCTTGGCATCCAAAAAATAGCAATTTTTTAACATCGTATTGTTTTATTAATGGACTTCATCGACTAAAGAAAACTTTGGCAATCACTATTGTCAATAGATGCAGTCTTTGTTTGGCTGATGTAAAATCTGTCGATCACCTTTTCAGGACCTGTCTTATAAGTTCTATTTGGGTTTTCTTCATCAATGATTTTGGAAGCCATGTTGATTGCAACGAAGGTCTTGCTCACATGTTGTGCAACTGGAAGTGCTCAGATCTATCAATATTACAAATCAATTGTGCCTTTATCTAAAAGAGGGTGCCTTTTAATCTCTTTTAAATTATGATGTTCAGTATTAGCTTCTACTATAATGTGGATAATGTTTGGGTCAATGAAAGATAGCTAACATATAGCAGACAAGGGAGTGGTTTCGTAAAGGTAACCAGGGTATGGGATACTCAGGGGCTTGCTCAAAGTATGAATACTACAAGTATCACGATCAAGTGGGGGAATTTGGAGAGAGATGTAGCATCTGGTCTTAATATTGTATGATCTATCAAAAAAGCAACATGAAATAAATACTCTTTGGCACTCGAAGAAAATTTTTCTTTCCGTTTTTCCCCTCTTTGTTATTTAGCAACAAAGCAAATCCGAGAGATAGAGTGCATATACCTTAACTAGTAATGAATTACTTCCAGAATCTGACTTTACAATAACTCCCATGGATTTCCTATCACGGTCGAACTCCAGAGTTGCAATCCGATGTTCAATGTCACTCCAATACTGGCAACAACCTTAAATAACAGGAAAACAATGAGAAAAACAAAATTATATACAAATGTTCCCAAAATAAATAAATAAAACATGTAGTTCATATCAAGTTTGTACATACACAGAACATCAGAAGAAGCTGAAGATGAACCTTCTGGAAGCCCCATTTTCTCAACTAATACCTGATTGGGGAGGAAAAAATCAATGAAAATTAGGAAACAAATCCCATCATATTGTTTAATATAAATCGATACAGGAAAAAAATTGTAAGAATTTCATATTTAACAAGTGCAAAGTTTCATGTGTTTTACACTTGCCTCCTTAATAGACACTAAACTAGATGATTCCATATCTCCAATGTTCTAAAAGACACTAGGCGGAAGTTTGGCGGTGAGGGGGCACCTAGCGCCTAGACGGCTAGGCGGGCGCCTAGGCGGGGTCTAGACGGATTAGGACGGTATTAGTTATTTGCTTGTATTTCAACAAATACTAATTCATATAGGCACATAGTATACTAATTAATATTCCATAAACTCCATATACTGATTCATATAAACATATAAATATATAATCTAATCTTCCATCTCTTCATTTTCATAGTCTTCAACATCATGCTCCTTGTCCGACTCAAACTCAATTTGAAAAGAAAAGAAATCAATTTGAAAAGACATTGAAAGAGTAAGATTATCTTACTTAGTAGAGAACCAACGATCCAGATGAGAGAGAAACGATCCACTGATGAGAGAAAAACCGATTTGGAAGAGAGAGAAACACGATCTTCTGATGATGGTGATGTGAACCAATTGATGATGGTGATGAGAAACGCGATCTGATTTGGGATGGAGGTGCAGGTGTGCAAGAAGAAGAAGATGGGAGAGAAACCCGATCTGATTTGGGATTTTTAGGTTATACGTATACCTAACCCTCCCAGACCCGTCTAGAACCCGCCCAGACCCGCCTAGAACCTGCCCAGAATTCATCCCCGCCTAGATCACCCGACTAGCCCCAAAATAGGACGATGGCACCCGCCTAGCGCGGCGGCCGCCTAGGCCGTCTTTTAGAACACTGCATATCTCATATATTAATTTACATTCCCTCAATTTCTGTCATTGGCATCTGTTACAGTAAGATGCAGACCAAGATACCAATATATAAACAGTACTCCCTCCGTCCCAAATTAAGAGTTAGGTATTCCATTTTGGGATGTCCCAAATTGTTGTCCATTTTTTTATTTTTGGATAGTCATTTATTAGACTAATGTACAGTACTTCCTAAATTACCCTTCTCTTGAAAATTAATTACATTTAATATATCTTACTTATCTTGCATGTTTTAAAATCTTGCTCAACTTTCTAGGAGTTAAATAAGGGTAGAAATGGAAAGCTAGTTAATTTTAGGCATAATAAATATTGATACACAATTGTTACATGCATTTCAAGATATCAAATATAATGGGGCAGATTATCACATGTAAATAAAGACAGACACAGACATAAAATAGGAAAAGCATATTTTAGCTACAAGAGCCAAAGCATAGAGGTCAAACCTTAAGTGCTGCCTCAGTGGGCATCCCATTGGAAACATATTGATTGCCCGAATAAGTAATCCCCGCATCATTGCAGAGAGAAGCTATCTTTGCAATCATTTGAAGATTTGCATCCATTTGACCAGCTCGCCAGTTATGTATCTTTCCATCACCCGGACTATATGTGGTACCATCAACTCTAAAGGTGCGGACCAAATCTTTTCTTGTTCCCAAAGCGACAAGCTTAGACACTGCCATCTGGTTGGTGGTGAGAGTACCAGTCTTGTCAGAACATATCACAGTTGTACAACCGAGAGTCTCAACACTAGGTAACTTTCTTACGAGCGCATTCTTCTGGGCCATTTTACGTGTGCCTAATGCCAAACAAGTTGTAATTACTGCAGGCAGCCCTTCTGGAATGGCAGCCACAGCCAGCGCAACAGCAATTTCAAAGTAGTAAGTACATTTCTCAAATGAGAACTGAAAATTCCTTGGCCACCCATCGACATATTCCCAACTAAGGAAGTACTTCACGTTAACGAGCCATACCAGAGCACAAACAACCCCAATAATAGAAGTGAGCATTTCTCCAAATTCATTGAGCTTCTTCTTCAGTGGGGTATCTTCTTCGCTCTGCAATGCTTCTTGAATCTGGGAATGCAAACTACCAATCTCTGTACTCATTCCTGTCTGAATGACCAGACATATGCAGTTTCCATTAACCACAGTAGTCCCAGCAAAAACCATACACTTTTTCCCTTGAATATCAGTATCGACTGAAACAGGTTTGTTAGTCTTGTTCACAGCCTCACTCTCACCAGTCAATGAACTCTGTTCAATCCTGACAGTAGAGCTTATCAAAGTCAAAACCCGCATATCAGCAGGAACCTTATCACCCACTCTAAGCTCAACAATATCACCAGGAACAAGTTCCTTAGCAGGAAGATCAGGAATACGCTTTCCGTCCCGTACCACATTAGCATGTTCAGACTGAATTTCCTTAAGAGCTTCTAAAGCCTTTTCAGCGTTACTCTCTTGCCATACTCCAACAATTGCATTAACAATCAAAATAAGAAAAATAACAAGTGGTTCAACAAATGCAGTAATTTCCATTTCACCACCTTCATCACCATCACACCAAGCAAGAACAAATGAAATAACAGCAGCAGCAAGAAGAATTCTTACAAGAGTATCATTAAATTGATCGAGAACCAATTTCCAAATGGACGGACCATCGTGTTTCTCTAATTCATTTAATCCATAGATCTGTTGTCTTTTCTCAACTTCTTGAGTAGTTAAGCCTTGATCTTTATCTACTTTGAACTCTTTTAAACAATCTTGAACATCTTTTGCCCAAGCTGGATAAACTTCTCTTTTAGAAGTCTTATAAGTTCCTCCTGCTTGTCTTCCATAATCTTGACCTCCTTTTCCCATCGCGATTCACCAGATCAATTGATAATTTCAAGAATCTCAAATCAAACCCTGATAACTATGAATCCTAATCTAAAACTCCAGATTGAGAGAAAGATTTAAACAGATAATCTAAAGATCAATCCAAACCCTTTAGATTCTTTAGATTAAGATAGAAAGAAAGAAAAGTTTTGATGGGAAAACTAGATCTGAGAAGTTTCTCAAGAGAGAGAAAGGTGTGTATGTTGTCTCTTTGTTTGTCTCCTGGTTAAGCGGAGTGATCTTGAGTGAAAATGATCACTAGTTGTTTCTGGTTAAAAATCTATTATAAGTGTCATTAAAACAATTAACAAATTACAAACAGAATCTGCAGACAACAAAAGAAAGAATAATTCTATGGGGACAACTATTGGAGACAACCCGTATAGCCAACCTTACGTGGACAGTGACATGGTATGTCCACATAAGTAAAACAAAAAAAATATATAAGCAATTTCTTTCTCTCTTCTCTCTATTCAGATTTGACGAAATATAAAACCAGAAAATTAAATCACACAATTTTAAAAATTTGGATGACCAAATAATATAAGTTCACCTAATCAAACCTTTCAAGTTTTGTTAAAAATTCTAAATCATCTCTTCTCTTCCTTTTCTCAATTTGGTATAACCAGTTCTCAATTTTACATGACCAAGTTGAATAACAAGTTGTCATCAACATAGATTCAAGATATTCATGAAACCAATAATATGAGTTTTGTTTGTCTTCTGAAGTAAGAACTTGCTTTGATAATTCTGACCATTAGTAGGGTTTTGTTTTTCTTCTAGAACAACAAATTGGTTTGATAACTTTTACCCATTCGAAGTCATTCCAAATTCTTCAATACAAGCCTATAGAAGTTATACCAATTATATTAACAAATCTGACTTAGATCTTCATCTTAAGCCTCAATGATCTCCCCATCATTTCAAACCTGTAAATTTCTTGAAATAGCATGTTTTTTTATAGCAGAAAATGGTTAATTTTACATTAGTGTGGAAACCTAAATTTCAGCAAGAAGACACAGAAAAATAGAAGTTAACGTGGAAGTGACATAAAAATTATAATGACATGGACCAACCACGTTAGCGTCCACCTAAGGTTGGCTACACTGGTTGTCTCCAATAGTTGTCTCCATAGAATTATTCCAAAAGAAATTCTGATGAACCAAAATTCCAAACATCAGCAGCTACCTTATGAGCAACATTATTTCCTGACCTTATAGTGTGTCTACAAATTACACTACGAAACTGGATTAACAAACTTTTACAGAATAAAGCAACACTTCTAACAAGGCTATTTGGTTCAGCAAAACCAGACAAAATATTAATGACTTCTAAGTTATCCCCTTCTAGAATGACATCCAGATGATTTTTTCCAAAGCCAACATGTATTGCAGCTTCTGCAGCCAAAAATTCTGCTTGTAAAACATTTGTAGCCTTAATTTTATTTTCTCCAGCATTTAGTATTTTTCCTTCACAGTCCCTGACTACCACAACAACAGATCCCTGCTTCATAGACATGTAAAAAACTGCATCAAAGTTGAGCTTTAACCATCCTGGAGGAGGTGGTATCCACTCTACCACCTTCCTATTAGCTTCATTAACAACTGTCAAATTAACCACCTGGATATTTGAACTAGAAGCATCTATCCACAACTTCCAATAAAAAACAACATGAGAAATAATAGTTTTTGTACATAGGCAACCAGATTCAAACCGAATTTTATTTCTATGTGACCAAATAGCATACATGGGGTAAAAACCAAAAGTAGGTAAATTTTCATCATTTTTTTCACTATGCTTGTCGAAAGATAAAATAGTTTGAAACCAATTAAAATCAACAAACAAGTCATGGATGGTTCTTAAAGAAAGAAATGAAGAAAACCACACAGCTTTGACCCAAGGGTAGAAAAAGAACAAGTGATGGATTGACTCATTCTCTAAACCACAAAAGGTGCACAAAGGATGGGTATGTGAGGTTAAGATAGCTTTTTTCCAGTTGGTAGTAAGTATTTGATGCATTTCCAGATAAAAAGTTTGAGATCTGTGTAAATGTTATATCTTGTGAATTGTGACAAACAATGGCAAAATGGTTATTGTACATATAATATATGTAATGAGTCCTTGTAATAAGTCTAAGTCATGTTATAAAAGCATCCGTAAAGCTTCGGAGCTGAAGACATCAAGACTGGACACGATCGGCGACAACCGGGATCAGAAAATCAAGGCAAATAATCTTTCTAAGTCAGTCGACTGACCAAGAGTATGAACTTGGGAATTCTAAGTCAGTCGACTGACCCTTTGATGCCCCAATGATCTTATAGAGTCAGTCGACTGACCTTATGGAGGTATTTGAAGATTTTAGCCTTCAGTCGACTGACTGATGGGCTGTTCTACTTTTTGGGCCTGATTCGGATCTATTTTTTCCGGTCCTCTCCAACAAAACCCTAGTTTGGTCAATTGACTTTGACCAACGGATCTATTTGGGTTAGAAGTATAAAAGCAACACATAGAGTTGTAGAACTCAAGGATTTGGTTGATTTTTCAAAGGCATTCAAGAGGCAAGAACCCTATCTTGTAGAGAGAGCATATAGTGAGAAATCCTTCCATCTTCTTCCTCCACTCAATCTAATCAAGTTGAATCTTTGTGAGTTGAGTGAGAGTTTATTGTGGGTATATTATAAACCCAAGAGAACTTCAATTCTTTTCTCATTTGACCTTTGAGAGGTAGTTGTAGAGAGAAAAACCCCAATCCTTGTTCATAGAACAAATTGGTGAAAACCCTAGATTTGCGAATCTAGGTTAGGGTGATTGTGACTAAACCCTACAAGAAACCCAAATGGTGGATACTTGGTTAGGAGCTAAAGGAATTGCTCCTACTTTCTTTCAAGTTATAGATCCAACACTAATGGAGGTGGTGTAGAGCTTGAGGAGGCAAACCTAGGCTTTGGGATTCTCTTAATACAAAGAAGTAACTTGAAGAGTGGACGTAGACTTCACTGGCCGAACCACTATAATCTTGGTGCTGTGGTTTGCTTCTTTGTTCTTAAGTTTTTCTCTTTATGCTTTTGTTGTTTGTTGGTTTAACATAACTACAATCCATCCTAACAATCTACTAGTGGGTTTGTATTGTTGGTAGAGGAAAGGGTGAGAGTGCCTCTTTCTCTACTCACCCCCTCATACTCCACAACAAACCTAGAAGTAGGATTGGGTTTCTTAGTTCATAAACTTAAGAGAGATTTGTCTTTCTTAACCTAAGTTGAACAAGGGTCCAAGGACTAGTGGATTGCTTGAGTGTTGAGTGTAGAGATTTGAACTATCTTCTTGTCTTCTTATATATGTTATATGCTTGTTGGATGTGCTTCTTGTTGTTGGTATGCTTTGGATAGTTGTTAATTTCCACATTTGTTATATCCTGAGCTTATATGTTTTTATCAGTTATATCTGGTTGGTGAACTTTGTAGTAAGTAGTTTTTAAAAGGACTATTCACCATCCCCTCTGGTGTTTGGAGACCATTGTGTAGATTTATCAATCTGGAGGTACATTAAGATTCCAAACTTTTTTGTACACTTGGTCAGGTATACAAGAAGAAGAGTTTGCACCATTATGATGCATAAATCTGATAGTTTGTTATGCATACTTTACTGTGAAATTACCTTTCTTTGTTTTGGACCAACTAAGATTATCTCTTACACCAAGTCTAGGTTGAATGTACAAAATACAAGAAGCTGAAGGCTGAGGAATAGAAGATAAAAACTCATTTGTCTAGCTTCCATCAAGATTCACTACGTCATAATTGATGATTAACGACTCTACCATCTCCAATGAAGCGACTGTTAGTAGCAGTTGTTTTTAAACGACTAACACAAACAGTCGTTTTTGAGGTTGAAAACCGTCGTTGTTTTTTACTTGCTTTAACAATGAATCTCAGCCCAAATTGTGAAAAAGAAAAATGGTTTATATAAAAACAAAAATAAAGGGTTTCAATTCTTTCTTGTGAAAAATGGGAAACAAGGGTTTGAGCAGTTAAACCAACAAGGTGCTGAGTCTTTCTTTTTCCTTTATTTCAATCACTAACAAGTTATAATTCCAGGTACTCATTTTTCCTCTTTCTTCATTCTTCTTTTTGAATCGATACTAATTAATTTCAAGTTGAAATCTACCATATTGGTAGAGGTGTTAGAGATTGTTGGAGGTTTTAGTGAAGGTTTCAGATGAGATTTCTAAATAGATTCACAATCAAACAAGCAACATTCCTTTTTATTAGGTTAGTTTTTCTTTTGTACTCCTTCATTTCCTAAAAAATTGAATTTTTTTTTTTAGAATCTGGTTTTCTTTTAATTGTATACTCATAATTTCTTAAAAGTTTGCAATTTTAATTTTAGAATTTGTGGTTTGTTTTATTTTTTTTTCTATTTCAATATTCTTTGTGGTATTGATTAACAAAGCACACCCAGAAAGTATCATGTTCAGTACCTAATTGCTTGACAATTAGGGGTTCTTACGGCTGCCTTATTGTGATGGACTGCACTTCATCTCAAGTTGATTTTTGTATAACAGTCATTTGTTTCTCCAAAATCTAGCTATACTGAATATTATATTGACATAAGTAACTTGTAAAAACTCTATTACTATTAAGATTTCCTCTGATTTTCAAAATTTTTAGATTTTTCAGTTTGTATGATGTGCGTCTGTGATTCTATTTACATATGATGTATGTAGCTGAACTAGAAAAATTAAATACTTTAACAACTATTTTGTTAGCAATTGTTCTTAATTCTTAGATTTTAGGCTATCGTAGTGTGCTTATGCTTTTCTTTGTTATTTTAATTCAAATAAGCTTTACTACATATATGAAACATGTTTGCTATATCAAAGTTATTAACCTGTTATAATTTGTTTCATCCTTATATAGCTTGAGTCTTATATTTAGATTTGTTATAGTTTTTCTACTATTCTACTTGTACTATTTAGTTTGGACTTACTAAACACTTTTGGAGTTCATTTTGGTCAATAAAATGATATTTTCCCAGTATACAAAGGGCCCAAACGACTTGCGAATAGATTAAGTGAAATGAACTTGTGTTACTATTTTTACTATATCTGGTTTCAATCAAACCAATTTCTTTCTTTGACATTTAACTGAACTCTAACTCTAGTAGTAGACATTCATTTTCTAACACAATATTCAACTCTCACTACATGAAAAACTACGTCTAAATTAATAACTCACTAGGGGAAGTGAATTCTGGTAAGTGGTAACACATCCTCAATTTTATTGTTATTTCAATTTGCTGATTAGTTTTGAATTTTATCTTTATTTGAAACTCTTAGAATGCAGGCAAAACTGTTGATTTGAGTCTTTTTTTGCTACACCTTATGAAACTAGCATGTGTACGATTGTGATGTTGTAGGTTGTAAAACATCCTAATTAACCTGGCACACGTACGGATATCTTTATGGCCACTCATACTAGGATTAATGGCAAATTTTTTTAAATGGAGAGGCTGGTGAGAAAAATGGTAAGGAAAGTTGTTAAAGTTTCAATAGTAGAACATATGTTTTAATTGATATATTTATGAACATCTTATAAGAGCGATCTCTATCCTATCAAATTCCGCGTAAACAGATAAGAGAAGATATGAAGCAAATGATCATTCAGACATAACTGATTAATGATAGTGTTAAGTGTGACCATATACTCCATATCAACAAAGACAAAAACCTTGACAATGATCTTGTTGCAGACGATGTTGTCCTATTTTTAATTCAATCTATTCAATGCAATTTGTTCTTTTTTCTTGGGCTTATTGGAGGGCATTGCTACTATTTTGTAAAACTTTCTTTCTAATTTTTTTTTACTTGATCAAAGGGGTATATTAAAAAGTTATAGTCAGTACTTTTAAGACCACTATTATGGCTGTAGAACCTTATAAAATAAAGCATTAGAAGAGTATTCTCACATGGAGCATCAGGGCCCAATTTATGATACGAAGTGCCAAATGACTGGAGATGGAAGGAACGTAAGGAATTCACAAACAAGAGTGCATTGATCAGAATGCAAGGAAGTCCTCAAGTGTTGAAAAGGCAATTCTTTGCTAGCCTAGTAGTTTTTCATGAGGTATGGGTTCGTTAGATTCAACTTTTACTTCCCCTTGGCTATCACTGTATGCTAGGAATAATTTCAATGAATTTGGTAGTTTTAACAATATAAGTTAATACATTAGCTTCTTTGTGAATGTGCTTTATTCCAAATGACTCCAGCACCTAGTTATAGCTTGTATGCTTTTCATAATGTGATTCCCTTGCCACTGTTGTTGTCCTTTCATCTTCATGTAGGCTCAACATATTTTTTAAACCTGTTTGTGCCTTTATTCATTTAACATTATGTTGCAATGCTAGTTGTAGCCCATTGTCCTTAACCAGCGCAGTAGAAAGATATTTTGATCAATTTCCCATTATCCGCAATAATAGCTTCACTTGAACTGTCATAGTAACAGATTAATGTTGCCTATCTTTTTATGTATCCTTATATACTACCCTCAATATCAAGCGTGTGGCTTAAGTGTTCAGCTTGTTCCCACTGGCGATGGTTGATTTCCAATTTGCTCTTCTCAATCTATTCATCCTATGCATAGTTCCTTAAATCTATCATGTTATGGTTGGGCCATTTGCTATTTAAGTGAACTGAGTTTTGTTCTTTCATCTTTTGTAATGTAAACGTGCCACCCTTAGTTTTACTCTAATTGTTTCTAAAAGTGCATGCATTTATTTTATTTTTAGTAGTCCATAGTTGTACAATACTACTTGTTTTCATCCCACCCTTTGTAGACATCCATGTAATGAATGATTGGTTAATGATTTCCATGTACAAATATCAATGTAGTTATTTTAAATGATCACATTTGGTGTTAACCTTTGAGTATCTTTTTTTAAGATTGACTTGTGATAGCACGTACATATACCCTGTTCTATTTGCTCTATTTACCATAAGTTTAGTCACTGCAAACATTTATTCAATTTACTAATCTTTATCTTGTTTAGTGCTAGAGGCTGATGAGATTCAGAGATATTGACGTGGGGAACACAGCTCAATGGCCTATATTGCGGACGGTGAGGTTGGAGTAGAAGATATCGACAATGGTGGGGTGCCATTTGTCGGATTTTCGAACTAGAAGGTTTTTCCACCCCCTAATTCGGATTTCCTTTCGGAAAAAAGGTCGAATAAGGGGGTCTTTGAATACTCTTCTAAAAGATTTCTCACATAGAACTTTTCTACTTCCTCGAATCTCAACAAAAGCCATAAGGAAAGAGAATGAAAAGAATGGAGGAAATGAAAATCGAAAAAAATATTTCAAATTCCTGGATTATTCGCGTGGGACGAGTTGGTTTGAGAAAGGAAGTTTTTTTTAGAAATTTTTTTGTAACTTGCTCGAAATTGCAAGAGAAAGATGAGAAAAAAGGAAACCCTAGGAGAGAGAAAGAGAGTAAGAGACTTAGAGAGATAGAAGAGAGTTGTTGTGTTTGAGTTGAGTGAAAAGAAATGGGGGTTTAAATAGAGAAATGAGTGGGAGGTGAAAATATTTTTTAATTTAAGCATTTAAGTAAAAAGGTAACTCCTAACCACTAACTCCCCATTAAACACACACATCCATGAACTAAACCATTCTTGTTTCATCTTTTCTACACGTTCCCATGCTCCTTAACTCATGTTTGTATATGGTCCCATTATCCATCAAGCAAGTGCAACGTCTACGTGAAACGACGTGCAAGCGAAAGACTTGTTTTTCCAACTCCATTCTCACGCGATCGAGTTATTACGTCTTTAGCTAGATATAAGGGTGACATGCCCCAAACAAAATATGAACATACATCCAAGATTATAAAGCACATTCATCATCTAAATATACCAGCATTATTAAATCTGCCATTTCCACATCCTTAGTCGGTAGTTCTAAGTAAGGTTTCACATGGTGACCATTTACTTGTAACACAACTCCGTCTTTTGGATTTTCTAATTCTATGGCACCACATTGTAAAATCTTTGTAACATTAAAAGGTCCGGCCCACCTTGTCTTAAGCTTACCCGAGTGTAAGTGTAGACGACTTCTATAAAGTAACACTTTTTGACCTACATGAAATTCTTTCCTTAAAATTTTTGCATCCTGCACCCTTTTAGTTTTCACTTTGTAATCTTTTGCAAGATCATAAGCGTCACTGCGAATTTCATCTAATTCATTAAGTGTTAGTTTCCTATTTTCACCGGCTTCATCTATATCAAAATTTAACTTCTTGATAGCCCAATAAGCTTTGTGCTCCACTTCAACGGGTAAGTGACACGGCTTGCCAAAGACAAGTCTATATGGTGACATGCCAATAGGAGTTTTAAAAGCCGTTCGGTAAGCCCATAGAGATTCTAAAATACGGTCACTCCAATCACTTCTTTCGGGGTTCACCGTTTTTTCCAAAATGCGCTTAATTTCTCTATTGGATACCTCAACTTGCCCCGAAGTTTATGGATGATAGGTGTAGCTATTCTATGTGTGATACCATATTTTTCACATAGGTTCTCAAAAGACTTGTTACAAAAATGTGATCCTTGATCACTAATGATGGTTTTGGGCATCCCAAACCTAGAAAAAATATTTTCCCTCAAAAATTGTGTTACCACTTTTTTGTTAATTTTCATGGTTGGAATAGGTTCAATCCATTTTGAAACATAGTTTACCGCGACTAGGATGTATAGAAAACCTTTGGACGGGGGAAACGGTCCCATGAAGTCAATGCTCCAAATATCGAAAATGTCAACCACCAAAATGTATTTTTGCGGCATCTCATTCCTTTTTGATATTTTTCCTAGTTGTTGACACCGGTGGCAATTTCGGCAATAAACGAGCGTCATGATACAACGTTGGCCAATAAAATCCACTTTGTAAAACTTTGGCCGCCGTTTTATTTGCACTAAAATGTCCACCACAT
>JABWDY010014453.1:9289-21670 GCA_013358455.1 Thalictrum thalictroides | reverse complement strand
TAAAAATAAACTAAATATTCTTAGAATAATAAAAAAAATCGGAATATTTTTCGGAAAATCGGATCGGAATACTATCGAAACATGGATCGGAATATTCGGATCGGATTACCAATCGGATCGGATTTACATAAGTAGTTCCAATTCCGTTCCAAATTTTTTCGGAAAAATCGGAAATCGGAACACCAAAAAAGTGTTCCAAATTCGAAAAAAATCGGATCGAAAATCGGAAAAATCAGAATTTTGGATGAAATTTACACCCCTATCTGTAAGTCTCTTTAATAAGGCAACCACAAAACTATTTTGGGCCAAAAATATATTAGACAAGTCTTAATCCAATCAAATCCGAGCCTAGCCGGACGGTCGGACGGGCGGCAGCGCGCGTGTGGTTTTGGATTTGGGTCATAGCCCATGCATGGCTCCGCTCCATCACACATTAGTGGTAACCCAAAGGGCTACACCCTTTATGTTCAACCATGTGTATATTAAGTTGTTTCCAAACTTTCCATCTCACAATGTGGGATTATCCCATTTCAACCAAATTGTCCATGACAAGTACTCGACTTTGGATGTAAATTTCTCATTCATCTTGGATCCAAATTTGACTCTCGAGTATACCATTTTGTAGTACTCGACAAGAGGAATCCATTCCACCCAAGAACGCAAGTTTTCGATGTCTACAAACACTCGAAATATGCGTAGCAAAATCTGACAAACCGTAGTTTTTGGAACTGGGCTGTCAAACTGTTCCAACAATAATAAAGTAAATCCACTATATCATCGATTCTCAATTCTAATTGATAAAAATAAAAATTACATCCACTCACCCATGTTTCTCCTACTGAATGTCTATTCTTTTTTCTTCTTTTCTTTCAAAATCAAAATTCTGTGGATTTTGTAAACCTAAGAACAAACAAAATAGAACATAATCTATATAAGATATATAAGTCAAATTTATAAATATTTAAATCAGTGAGAAAGATACCTCCAAGTCTCCAACAAAGAGTTTTTTCTTGAGAGAAGAGGAAGATGAAGCAGAGTTAGTTCCTTAGTGAGAGAAGAGGGACAGGAAGAAAACGTTAACATGTTAACCACGTATTAGGGTTCCTCAAAAGAAGTGATCATTAGAGGTAAAATTACAATTAAAGCCCATTTTATGTAATTACAAATATACCCAAAAATAAATGAAATTCTCTTCAATTAGGCTCTCAATTTTAACTAACTTGGAAAGAAAATTTTTTATTAAGGGCATATTCTGCTATAATAGAGAATAATAGATAGATATGTACTAGAAAGAAATTCATAGTAATAATTACAAAACTTTTTGAATAAATGATAACATACCTTATCTGCATCAATGAATCCGGATCAATTTAAACGATATTTTCGATTAATTTGAGCATTAAATCTAGACATATCGGGAAGAATCGTTTGCTATCTTGAAGTAAATAAATCATAGCTTCTATGGTTTGGATTACCATCCGATCTATTTATAAAATCATCTATAATTCTCTACCAAAATTCATCTCCCTTTTGACCCGCACCAACAATTGGATCTTCGGAAATATATCGACAAGCTTCACAAAGCCAAATGTTTTCTTTTACACTAAAATTTTTGCTACTAGAAGCCATAAAGAAGAATCAATAAAGAAGAAAGATTTGTGAAGAATTTTGAGTATGAAGAAGAATTTTGAGAAGTGAAGAAATGGAAGTAAAGAATGTATATATAGAGAATTTAAATTGCAATATAGCCGTTGTTGGTTGTTGGAGCAATATACCCGTTGCAGAGTGGCCCAACCCAAACTATTCCACGCAACACACTGTTGCATACAGTTATTAAAAAAAAAAAAGTAGCACGCAACCTGATGTTGCGTAGAATTAAAAGCCAGAAATTATAGCACGCAATATTAGGTTGCATAGAACTTAAACTTTACATATAGCAGTTGCTACAATTCTCGCACGGTTGAGCTAAATATGACTGATGCATTAGGGACGATTTTTGAAGATTTTTGCGAAAAACATGAATTATAGCATGCCTATTAGAGATGCCCTCCATTAGGACTGTTTGCCCTCCATATAGACTTATATAGCAGGTCAAAAAGTTATCCCTAATACATTTGTTCCAAAATGCTATAATTATGTGTTGCACGCAAGGTGGTATTGCGTAAGAGTTATATATAGGATCAAACACTGACATGTTATATATGGGATCAACACTATGTACGCAGGAGTGTGTTGCGGAAACACAGATTTTAGACACAAGATTATGTTGTGTATTAATTTAAAAAAAAAGTAGCACGCAACCTGATATTGCATAGAACAAAAAGGCAATATCAAGGTGTGTACATTCCAACTTTCAAAATACAATGAGATGTAGCAGCTGCTGACTGGTGTGTTAGAGAAGATTTTTGCAAAAACATGAAGCTTCTTCTTCTTGTAGCAGTGAGATTTCACCCTTTCAAGTTGTTATTTTTAACACCAGCTTCAGCATTAGGAAAGGTGGTCATTATTTCAATGTTGACCAGTTACCAGTAGCTTACATTATTTCAAATCTCACTCTCTTTTGTCAAGTTTGAACTACTAAACTATGTAGTCGTTACCTGAAGGCATAGTGTAGAACTGTAGGATCACCCTATTTTCATCCCAAACACATTTGAACATAGAACTCCAACTCTTCACAAACCCAACTCAGTGATATATAAAGCACAGGACCTGTAGACAAGTTTTCTAAAGCCAAAGCATTGTGTGCAGTGTGGCAATGGGTGCATTTAGAAGAGTTCCAGACTTGAGAACAGATTGAGCCACCCCCTACTTCTGACGTGCTCTGTTTTCCTTATATCCTAACAAGACATCATACCATGATCTCATAGTATCTGGTAATGGTTGATAGAGCCATTAACATAAATCAAACAATGCGTGCAAGAGAATCACTCGTCCAGGGGGCAACAACTGAACAAGATTCTAAATTTTCAGCTGTCGGACATCTAGGCAGATGGTGCACACCACTGACCAGCAACCAGATGTATACATTTACATTAAAGAATCTCTTCAGAACCAAGATTTTCTTTGCAGCTAAGCAAAGAATAAGAAAAAAGGTGCCTTTCTGTAGAAAAATTTGATTCAGACACACTTGAACTAAAGTTGAATGCCAACCAGGGACTTCAAGAATTGATACTTAAAAGAAAACATATGGCAATTCCTTTCTTCGAATGTGTGATTGTAATAGCAAACTATATCTTTTTGTATTTTCAACATAAATAATCATATTATTTTCTCTACTTACATTTAACAACAAATGAACTAATACAGTAGGCGATAAGGGTAAGTGACTAATGAACAAATGCCCTTACCATCTTGGATGGACTCATCTTAGAGACCTCAATGCGCCTTCTGAATAATAAATGAATGCCTGGAATCTAAATTAATCTTTCTCACCATCTATACACTTCCACAAAAAGAACTCCTGGGAACTCCAGCTGGTATTTTGTTGAATGAAATTGTTCTGATTGGCACATATTCTACATAGTTGATCTCTTTGCCTCCCACGTCAACATGCGCAATCACAGTCAATCCCTTTTCATTTTTTGTCTATACACAAAACTTACTGTATTTCTAATATCTTTGGCACCTAACCGCCAAACATTAAGTAGTCCCTTATACTCGAACTGGCAGTCCAAAATTTTGGAATACTCTGATTTCTCCTTTAAGGCTTGCAGTTACAATAACCATACCCAGAGCAGCCTTATCTTGGGTCATCCCATTAGACAAGTCAAAACTTCTAGTAAATTGATTCCTGCCAGCCACAGGCAGTTTTTCTTCTGGCCAAGTAACAGAGAACCTATCAAAGAAGTAACTATTGTTCACACTGGAAACTGTATCATGCTGTGGGCCATTAGTGCTGCCGTACAATGACGGTGACGTCTGGTGCTGATCAGACTCATCAGCTGGTGGAAAGAAATGATCAACTCCAGAAATCTCATCCATGAGCCGGTATTGTTCTCCAGTCCCAGTTGTGACATTTAAAACAGGCCAAGGAATGGCTACTGATACGTCTGGGCAATGGAAATGTTCATGGGAATGTGTAACAGTAACACCTTTATTTCTACCTGGTCGGGAATTGTTTTCATGTTTCCATACATATACACATGAGTCTTCGCTGGCGCATACGACATACTTCCCATTTGCAGTCAAGGAAGCTGACATCTGACTGTTTGTGTTGCGAAACCCTGTACGGACATCAGAAAAGTGCAGGTAAGCTCAACAATGAATAGGACCTACTGCAGGTACAACTATGGTTCTGGCTGTTCCCTTAATTTATGTAGTTTATAAATTACCATATAAACTTTAGTACTTGACATAATATGTTAGAAATTCACAACACTCCCAGGAAGGGGGTTTGATTAAATTTCTGATGGTAAAATATCAAACTCTCCTAAACCCAGATTCAGATACCACAGTACCTGATCAGCCATACGAGTTGAATACTGTTGAATATCCAGACATTAATAATAGATCATAAAGTATAGAATTAATTTCTATATGACTCCAGAAGAAACGAAATAAACTTTATACAAGTATATAAAATAATGCCTTAGAGGTATTGCAAACCAGAGACAGTAAAATGTGCTTTGGATATGAGCAAATTTAGCAGAAGAAAAAAATTGGTTAGCTATATGTTTACTGTTGCAAAAGTGTTGGACCATGGCTGTGTCTTGACAAGTGTTCTCACTTTTAAAAGGTGAGGTACAACCAATAGAAGTTTGAGGTCACCACTAAACTACATGAGCTTGATCATCTTAGTTCTCCATGGAATATTGGAATGAGTTTGCAAACTGGCCACATTTAACCCCTCACATCCCTCTATGTATCATACTTAATCAAAATTTTCTCTAACATCTTTTGTTTCGAACTTCAGCAAAACATGTAAAATATGATATTCCTTCTTAACAGTTGATTTTCTAAATGGTTTGGTCCAAACGGTTCGGTAAAGTTCATACGTTTAAAACAAGGGAAATCATACTGACACCCTGCTCTTTATTAAGAGCTATCCCAAAAATTTAAGCAGCCCTCAAAAAATTATGAGCCACACTTGAGTAATAAGAGCAACCCTTAATTAACATTATATTTCTCCCAGTCGTCTTCTCTCTCCTCCTTCATCTCCTTCACTAAGCCCCAACTACTAATCTGTTGAAATTAAATAAGAAACTTCTCGGACATTAATTAAAATATTAAATTATAAGTGTAATACATGCAAAGGTCTTAAATATAATTTGTTGTATGTTTTCTTGACATTACATTTTAAAAATAACAAAATTTTGAAAGGTTATATCATGGGTGAGTGATGGAGTAGTATGCCACTAATTAATTGTCAGTGATTCTGCAAACTTAATAATAATAATAACAAATCATGTGAAGTACGACCACCAATTTAGTTAAAGTTGTTTTAAATTTTTTAGGCCATTCCCAATCAGTATCGAACTGGTTTCCTTTGACATTGTTACACACTTCATTGAGATTCAATCATTTACCATGGAAGGGATGCCATTCCTTAATTACAGTACAACTAAACATATTAAGTAGAGAATCCACTCCCCACGAAGACGACGTAGAGAAAGACTTCTGTCTTCTTAAAGCTATCCAGTATGCATCAACACTCTTGGATTAGAGTCAGGGTGGCTCTTAAAACCTAGGCGTTGTCATTCTAAAATGTATTTTGGTTGGGGGCTTTTAAAATATTGGGATAGCTTATAGCAAGAAGCAGGGTGTCAATGCGAATTCCCTAAAACAATCGTGAAAATAAACATAACATTGTATATGGAAAGAGGGACAATAATGCATGCTACATATTTCTACAGTTCTACTTAACAACAACGAATTAAACACTATTGAGGGGAAAATAACCAGGGAAAAATAAATAATAACATCGACCATGCTGTTTTCTATCCATACCTTTAAATTTGTGGACTAGATCAGTACCATCAACAACCCTAACTCGTGAATCCGCCGATGTAATTAGCACTTCTGAAAATCTTCCTGGGACAAACTGTTTTATCAGCAAGAAAAGAACATGGAAAGCTTAGAGTCATTGAATATAAGAGATTAAGAAATCAAATTGGCAAGTCTGTTCATACCACTGGAAAGATGACAGTTTGCTAAATTCATTAAAATAGAAGTCAAAAGTGTTCAGACTTAGGGGCCGTTCGGCAAATGTCCGGAAATGCTTTTCAAAGTAAGGAAGTAAGAAGCTTGTTTGGTAATGAGAGGAAAAAATCTAGGAAGTGATTTCCAAAAAGTTAAGGAAAGAATTATACAAGAAGTTTTCATTTTTAGCTTTCTAAGTATTACTTTCCACTTCTGTATACAACTACAATTTCAGAAATTCCTTCTAATATTTTTCTAGTTGCGGAACGTCCCCTTAGCAAGTATGGATAATACAATTTGACACCAATTGGGTACCTGAAAACCAGTAATCTTCTTCAGATGCGACTTCTTTTTTTTGTTTTGTAGATCAATTTGGCTTTTCTGCTGCAGCTTATTTTCTGAAAACGAGATAGTGGAAGAAAGAATGAGAGAAAGTAGCTACCTAACAGCAATGTTCTCACAACGAAGCGGTAGCACAATCAATATAAGCACAAAATCCAAAATTATGTGTAGATAAGGTATTATTGATCTTCAAAACCTGGTACATATTGATGATTCATACCTGATGTATTAAATAAACGACAGCTCCCCTTGTACGAGCCAACCAATGCACCCTAAATAAGAAACCAAAGATCATCCTTAAGTAAGAGTTCTTCGATACATTCTATATTAGAAATAACTTCTCACCGAAAAAATATATGTCAACAAATAAATGCCATTAAACAGGATTAGACCTGGCCATCGGGCGTATAGGAAGCAGCAGTCACCATCTCATGTAGATCACTCCAGTCTACAACTTGACGATCTGGGATACTCCATATACGAACCTTCGCATCTAGAGAACCACTAATGAAGTATCTATCATCGATAGGATTGAACTGGATGCAAGTTACTGAGTGAAGACAAGTCATGAAGATAGCAAATGCAATTAGCAAATAACCAACCAATTATTGCACATAAAGAGTGAGTCAAGCTGCACTTACCATAATCGCTGTGTGAGAATATTTTCAAACAGGCATGGCTATCCATGTGCCATAGTCTAACTGTCTTGTCCATTGAAGATGAGAGCAGATACTGAATATTGAAAAGTATAGAGTTTATTAATACACATTTTCTATTTTTTAACTATTAAAAAATAATGATATTTTGTTCTTGATAGCAGAATTGCAGCACAGGGGTCAAAACAGTTTAATAACACACATTTTGTTGTAGAGGACCACTTGTACTACAAGAGCATAGAAATCAATAATCTTGTCGAGTTGTGGCAATAATAGTATACAAAATGGAGCAACCTTACTAAAACTTTAGAAGACCATCATAACTTTTCCTCTTCATAGTTGAAGACCATTAGTTGTCATACAATAGCTTTGGGCCTATCCAGACAAGGATATTTAAAACAATATTAAAAAGTGTAAAACTAGGTTTCATATTGCATATCAATATTTGGGACTAATCCAAATTTGCGCTCTGCATTGTTAAGAACCTTTGAGAACCTATAAAAACTCTGGCCAACTACAAGTGTTGCAAGCATTACTTGTGACTGTAAGTAACCACTGTCATATGACCTTCTATCTAATCTGAACATGACCTCAACTGTATTCGTGTATCTTTCTTAAATACAAGTGCTCTGATAACATTCGATTAAAGCAGTACAACAAGACTGTATTATATAGTAAATAAGACATTCCATTAAACTGGGACCAGTAACAAGACTACATTAGTCTACAGAATTGATTTACAAAAGCTAATTGTCTATTTGTATCAGTAGTTAGCCAAGCATGGGTAATTATTAGAAGCCCATTCGATGACTTGCTTAGGCCATATTGAAACAACTTTATGTTTCCTAATATGAGTCTTACTTTCTTGGCGTGGAGAAATCTTGCCCCAATACCTTACCCAATATCTTGCTTGCTTCGTGAGTCGGTATGTGCATTGGGTGAACAAGAAGTACAAACACGGTAGATGATATTATTTTAAGATTTGGTGCTTTTGAAGGAAACAATTTAATGAACGGCTAAACAATTTTCAGATCATTAAATGATGCTTGGAATGATGGTTAGATACCTTTAATTGATCTCACAAGCCTAGCATCACGTCAACCTAACTCTACATTGCTTCGAGTTGCAGACCTTTTCTAATCCTACAACACAGCACACAAACA
The DNA here is from genome assembly GCA_013358455.1 of Thalictrum thalictroides. Taxonomy (NCBI): domain Eukaryota; kingdom Viridiplantae; phylum Streptophyta; class Magnoliopsida; order Ranunculales; family Ranunculaceae; genus Thalictrum; species Thalictrum thalictroides. The sequence goes on along the minus strand of JABWDY010014453.1, from coordinate 13,371 downwards.
GGGATGCGCTTCATAAATGGTGGCCAGCATAATATATTCCTAAAACCCTTTAAATTTTGTCATGTTATCAATCTACTATTACTCTCGCATTTTCTCCTCATAAATAACCTTTAAATAGGGTTACATCTCCCATCAAACTAATGCATCAAGCTTTCCCCTCTCGAGCACTTTCTTCTCCATCAACACATACCGTACATGGATTTCCAATTACCTTATAAAATTAGATTTTTTTTCTTTTCAGTGGCATTGTTGTTATGGTGTTGATCCTACAGTACTGTTTCTATCTTTCGGGGGTTTTAAGGGTGAGTGGGTAACAAACTTTGAGCACTTTGTTATGTGGGCTTATGCTTATTTGCTCGTTCAATTTAGCTATGTAGTAATTTGGGACCACTTTCAAGCAGCTATTGTTTCTTCTTCAACTAGCTTAAGAGTACGTATCAGAAATTCTCGACACACCACTACGCTCATTTCCAATAATTACTAGTATATATGGCTGACTTGACATGTGGCACACCTCGATGGTACACTATCACAAGCTCTGCCAACATATATAAAAACAGCTCCCGTCAATTGCTTGAAAGCTACCACTTTGGTTTCATCGAAGCAAATACTGACAGTTCTTCTTTGTAAAATGTGGAATCTGCTGGTGCAGGGTTTATCTTCCAAAACGATACTGGTAAATTGCTTCTTGCAACGGCTGTTCATATCTAATTTCAGAAGCAGAACCTACTGCTATTAGGCTTGCTTTTCGAATTGCAGCACATAGAGACATCCAGAAACCTCAATGGAAATAGATTGAAGTATCTTCAATAGTTACGAACACAGCTGCTGATCTACAACCATGGGAGATCAGAAAATTTGGCAGAACATCCAACGTTGCTGTTATTCCAGTGCTTCAAGTCAAACATGCTTATCGTGACCCCAAATTTGCAGCCTATGCACTAGCTGGCTTTGCATCTCGTTGTGCACAACAACAGGACTGAAGTCCATATTGGTCCTCATATACCTTCTTTTTTAAACATATTGATTAAGGTGCTGTTTTTCTTTTAGATAGTAGCTTATAAGCTACTAGCTATAGGCTTGGGAATGGAGCTTATAATAACCGCCATCCTATAAGCCATTTTCTACTAGTAAACAAGCGCATAAAAACAACAGGATTTTGGGTGCTCTAGTAGCGTATAAGCTATTGGTGGCTAGTATAACCGGGGAAAAAAACAACCAACAAACACCCTTTGTTTCTTGTAATATTTAGGGAGGATGTTACTAAAGTAGTAAAGTCTGTAATGGCTGTTTAGTTGTTATATGAAGTTTCTTGCTTACCTAAAAACGAAAAATAAAATAAATACAGGGACATCTCCCTTCCCTTAAGAAAATTATTATAATTTTATAGACAGTAGCAGCTTAAGGACAGATATAGAGACAAGTGTGTCAGACACAGTGATACAACAAAAGTTGAAAAACTAAGACAACAGGTATGGTAAAAAAAACATGAAAATCATACAAGATATCAATCATATCATTTTTCTTAGAATATAAAATGTGAATATATTATTTGTAAAATTTCTACCTCAATTGCAATGTGACCAAATTAAATAATTAAACAAGACATCTAGATTTCATCCATGTACAACCCTATTCTAAGAGTATAGAGCTTGAAAAGATTTCAGCATAATTTACAATCTTGAAAGCAATCAGAAGTATCAAAAGCAATCACGGAAGAAATCAGAAGAATTGGGGAAGAGGGGGGGAGGGGACTGGCAAATGTTTTTAAGGAAGGAGTTGAAATTTCACAATAAGATAGACGAAATTTCAGAACTCCTCTTCCTCCGTCCCTTCTTCCTGCATATCTGAGGCTGAAAATTTCACTGATAACCTTTGTATTTCCAGTAAATCTATTTCCCCCAACAAATCAATCATACCCTAAGAGAGTATACACTATACAGGTATTGACAATCCAAGACAAATCTCTATTTTTCCCCAAATAAATTGGCAACTTATTGGTCGTGGGAATAATGTTTAAATTGAAAGCACAACCACTGCCAGGAATTTTCAATAATCGAACATTGCACCAACTCAACAAGAGGAGTGGTAATAATTATGTAGCGTGAACTTCTTATTGGAGCAAATGCATGGTGGATAAACATTACAGATAATGAAAGGTTAATTTAAATTCATAAAATCAGTTCATTTTTCGGTAAAAAGGGGGTGCAAGGGAGAGGGCTCATACCCAACTACCATAGTGGATGATATATACATTACTGCAAATCAACATATTAAGCGTACATAGGCATAAAATAAAAGCAAGAGCGATGCAGAAGCTAACCTGAGATTTGGACCAAGAAAGGTCAAGCACATCATCGAGATGGCCTCGGAAAGAACAGATGGGCGTTTCTGAAAGTGCAAAGACACTATCAGGCATAACAATATGGCCTAAGTTAACAGATTTACGGCTAACTGATACTTTACTTCTTCTCTTCTTCTCTAAATGATTATCGACAACTGGATGCACCAGTGTTAATTCTGGGGATCCATTAACAAGGAAGAATGAGTTCAAGTTGCCATCATCTGATTTCTCCACCAAAAATTCACCTCTCTTTTCAGACTCTATGACCTGCCATACATGAATGACACGATCCTCGCCAGCACTTGCAAGATATTGACCATCTAAACTGAATTTGATGCTCCAAATAGACCCATTGTGGGCTTGTATTTTCTGATTCTTATAAAGTGCTGTAAGTTCCTTCCACGACTTCCCATACTGCCGTACTCTAACCTTCTCAGGACAATGAAACGAAGTGTTTTGTCCGTCATCAGTGCCAGAGCTTGATCTCCTTCCAACCTTATCTGAGGAGTTATCCCACTCGACACTATTCCGTTTCTCCCAGTGTCCAGTCACAGCGCTAGCAACATTTTTTATGGTCTTCAACCAACTTACTTTCTTCTTTGACTTCAACCCAGCATCCCCACCACCATTACCGCCATTCTCATTCACTTCAAACTCATCTTTCTTCGCCTCCAAATTCTCCACATTCTGCCGTCTCATCAGTTCCTGAACAATAGGTGAATGCCCAACACACGACTCAAACTCCTCCGCAGTAAGCTGATGACCAGTCTCAATTTCCCTTACCTTATTCCACATACCATCTTCTCTAACCTCATTAACAACAAACTCCTTACCATTATCCAAATTCTTAATCGTACAAAACAAATCCGGGTCGTTACTCCCTCCATTGCAATCTGATTTAACAGCACACTCCCTACCATTTCCATCATCCCGAACCACCACCGCAGAATCCCTATTACAATTACGATTCAAATTTGTCCAAAAAGGCCTAATTCTTCCCATCCTCCTCAAATTTCTCCCAGTGGGAGGCTTATTACTATTATTAGAACCAGCAGTAGGAGACCCATTTCCATTTGAACAAACATAAACATTACTATCATTATCATCTAAAAATGAAACATTTTTCAATACCGCTTCAACAGAGTGAATTGAACTAGAAATGGAAGAATGATTACTGTGATCTGAAGTCTTTGTTGTTGTAACTGACCCATCAGACTTTGATCGAACAATAAAACAATCTGAATCCAACCCAACTTCAATTCCTTCTTGCCGACGACAAAGATGATCATCAGAAGCAGATCTCCCAATATCAAAATCATGATTATTTCTAGAAAGTAAAGGATCATTACTTAAACCCATTTCTTGAAGAAGACGTTTTCGACGTGCTTGGATCGATAAAGGACCATTAATCCAAACATCGAAATTAGAAACAGATGAAATTGGGAATTTGGGTATTGGGATTTGAGGAGGATTATCTGAATTATAATTTGGGGAATTTTTATTATGATGGGTGCGGTTGTTTTCTTCATAAGAATCATCTTCTTCAGAAACATTAATAGAAGAAGAAGCCGATGCTGATGATAGAATTCGATCAAGAGAATCTTCAAAACACTCTTCTTCTTCAACGTTGTTCATCATCACTGTTGTTGTAAGAACATAGTAAATAGAAAGATTGATAAGGGTAAATTCGGAAAATGAAGAAGGGATCGTATATGGTTACAGTTGAAGAAGAAGAAGA
>JABWDY010014446.1:0-11083 GCA_013358455.1 Thalictrum thalictroides | reverse complement strand
TCTCAAGTAACACCTTTCACGAGGCGTTGAGCCAATTTAGGCAACTTCCTGTATGCAGTATCTGAAACATTGCCGATTTTTTTATGACAGTTTTGATGCATTGCCATTTTAGCCAAACTTAATTAGGATCTTCAAATTTTAGGAAATTTTAATCTCACAATTAGTATTGGCTAAACTATTTATTTCTTATGATCAAATATTACTAATGAAAATAAAAACAAGGTAAAAACTATGGAAAATTTTTATTACTAAAAACTAGTGTTCATATAATCCTTGGCAATTTAGGAAATTCGCGAGTTGAGTGAATCAAAGGTAATTTCAGTTTTTTTCTGCTGATGGTTCCCAAATATGAAAACATTATATGTAGGAAGCATTGCTCTATCAAACACCCATGTATTCCATGTTGGTAGTTTCAAATCTATACCATGAAATTGGAAAGTTATCGTTGGGGCATGCGTAAAATCATAGCCACCAGCACTGTCATAACATACTGGGAACACTCCTTTATTAAAATGCTTTTTACGTAATTGCAGGTCCAACTCTTCTGTCAACATCTCAAATGCTGCTTCATCGAGGTAGCTATATGACGTACCTGAATCAACGATGAATCCCCCAAAATTTGTTGTAGGATCATATCATATTTAAAGGTGTAATCTGGAATTGGAAGTCATTTTTTGCCAATGCTTATGCCGTCTAAGTCTACAACGTAATGGCTACTTCTTCGAACATTCTTCATTTCAATCCAAGTTCTGTTGATGCTTGTAACTCCTCTACCGAATTTGATGTAGCCATCTTCTTTAGGATCATTAGGTTCTCCCAAACAGTAGGCGAAGCCGAACGGACTTTTCAATTGACCTGCAAAAGATAGACCGGACTTGCTCAAGCCAATTATTCCTGGTGGTGTATTTGTAACAAATACTTCATCATGATTGTAGTCACCACAACCAACAAGACCGCGGAACAATGTATATGTACGAATCTTCCTACTAACATCGCAAAAAACGTATAGTTTCATAGGCAAAGAACCCTTCTGAATAAGACCCATCGGCATAATGAAGTTCATACTGGCATTTACTGTAAATTGTATTACAAGAGAGACCTCGTCCTTTCGGGCAGTCAGATGAATATTCACAATATATCGGCATATAGTTGGTTGATTTCCTAGTATCAAACATTGGTATGGGTTGTTTGTAACACCCACGACAAGGAAGACATTGTAGCCAGGCAAGAGTACTACCTGTGTCTATTAATCCGTAGGAACGAACTGGCGGTGTGCCAATGTAGTATTCCATCATGTATTCACCACGTTCTGGCAGGATTAAAGATGTGAAATCATTAGGGAAAACTTCGTTAGATAGCATGGCTTGAATGTGGTGTAGGCGAGCATAAGAACGACGTACTGAAGCTTGGATTCGGTCAGTTCTTGTCAAGTTTGGATTATAAAACGGTGACCGAACAGAGTCCATATGGATAAGTTTGGTTGAGAAACCAGTGGAATTAGAGGTTTCTGCTTGAACAAATGCATAGCTTGAAGAGATAAAGATCAATGAGACCAGGAATGTTAGGAATGATAGACTAGAAGACAGTGTTGTAGCCATGACTATGGTAGAAATTATAGACAACTGACTCAATATATGTATCCTTATATAAATTTTAATTTGGCATCTGAGATTGAAAATTGTTTTATGACATTAAATGTATATCAATACTTGGCCTTCATATAAGATTGAAAGATTTTTATGACATTAATGATTTTTATTATTTGAAAGGAAAGATTATCTTTTTTCGCTGGTGATAATAACTGGATTTGTATCTATGTGCATCTGTCAATGCCTGCATCTACCAATAGAATCTATTTAAAAGATGGAATCTAAAAATGGTGCACATTAGCAAAGATCGCAATTTTTTTCTTTTGATTTTGGAATGGTTGATTGGTTGTAGCACTAGAGGACCAAGACCGGAACTTTCATAGTATTTTGGAACAGGAACTTTCATAGTATTTTGGAACACTTGTATCATCTGTCTGCGCATAAGCTAGAATACAGTAATTAACAGAACATTAACAATGAGTTATTAAGAGTAAGTTGATCACATTATATAACATGTTTTTGTTACTACTTACTATGCAATCCATCCTGGTTTACAGGACTTTTTGGTAGTCACAAATCAACATTTTATAATTAACACAGTTCACAGAAATGTTTTAATTGTATTTACAACTAGTAAACATGGGAAGAAAGAATAGAACTAGAACTTGTATATAATGTCAGGCTTCTGAAACCCAAAACCCAACTCCTCTGCACCATGTCTTACTTTGGACTTTTGTACATGGCATCAATGACACTCTGAGACACAAATAAATGAAGTTAGTACTCTGTTTCTACTACACATGTATTGTATGTGAATAAGCTAAAAAAATTTAGATAGCATGCACACAACAAAACAAGATTAAACCAGAGGTTTTGCTTGTCACATTCAAATGAGCCATTCAACAAGACATATTTTAGACAGATGATAGCACAGAAATGCAAAATCTACACAATAACTTCTTCAGGTTTAAGTTATAGAACATTAGAACGTATCACTATATTTGGGCTATGTGGTTATGTCACATTTAAGAACCATATACAATGTTAGGTTCAAATGGCATTGTTCTCAGATCTCTATAACTTTGTAGAAAGTGATTATAAGAGTCTTCATCCATGAGTACTAAAAGTCCTATTATATATGATGGACCAAAGGACTAACCTGATAGTATTTAAGCAATTGAGGCCTTTTCTTCTTAAAAGTTGGGGTGAGAAGGTCACGCTCCATGTCAAATGGCACTGGATCAAGGTGGACACCTCTGATGACCTCAAAACCTTTTAACTGTCATAGAACATTTAAAAGTTAGGATCACACACAATAAGTTCCTTTGGGAAATTCATTACCGAAAATTAGAAACGTCATATGCTGGGAAGAGGATGAAACCTTTTTTTCTTTCGCAATCTTGCTCAGCTCGCCAAGGATGAATTCTTTTGCCTTTGGATTCTCACAAAGGGCTGCAAAGTCCCCAGTTATTCCATGCTCTTCAGCCCAACGCTTGAGAGCTAGCTCATTGGGGTTCACAACAGCAATGAGGAAGGACTCGAAGCTGTTTCCATACACCCATATCTGATACAGAAAAAAAAAATACATGAATTGTTTTTGTAGACCATACGATATCCAATGCAGAACAATGTAAATGAGCGATATCTGGATTGAAATAGTAACATGGCTATATAAAGGCAGTATTGATAATAACTTCCTTTTGCTTTGACCTGTCTCAACTCAAGTATCTTTCCCTACTTGCATTTCCCACTCTTACAGTGCTTAAGAACTCTTTATATAAGGGTGAGTTCCCATGAAGGATAAGTATCTTACTCATTTTGAAGTAGCTGGATCATTACTCATTAGAACATATCCTATTTTAACAATCTTGGGTAACTTTCTTGATTTTATCAGCCTATTTAGTGTAGAAGTCTGCTTATTTTTGTTTTCTATTCAAAACACGTGAACAAAAATAAACAAAACAACAATGGAAGTCTACAGTTATGAACAGTATTGTTCACAGGAGAGAGAGATACCGAGTCAATAGCAGAAACGAGGCCATATATGTTCTCCAGGTTCTCAACTGCAACATATTCTCCTTGAGAAAGTTTAAAAATGTTCTTCTTCCGGTCAATAATTTTCATGGCTCCCTGTGGTTGCCACTCACCAATATCTCCTGTTTTTACAAAGATGTAAACAATAAAGTTATACAATAGTGCAATGGAAGCAACCAGCATAAGACCTGCATTAACGAGAGAAACAAACCTGTGTGGAACCATCCATCAACTAAAACCTCTGCAGTGAGGTCCTCTCGTTTATAGTATCCTGAGAACAGAGTATCACCCCGTATACATATTTCTCCGCGTGGAGTACTTGAAAGAGCATCATATCCCATTTCCGGAACAGACTCCAAGCGCACATCGACATTTGGTACAGGAGGTCCAACAGTACCAAGCATCGAGATTTCATTTGGCAGTGAGACAAAAGTCCCCGCACATGATTCTGTCAGACCTATTAAAGATGAAATAAAATCTACCATTAGATGCCATCTCAAATAACTGGAACTTTTATCATTTTGACCTGCATACGTTAACTAATGCAAAGTAGCCTATAGATACAATGAGAAAAACAAAAAAGAAAAGTTCAGCCGCAAAATAATCCTGCTGTAATTCTCAATTCAACTCCTTAATTTAAGTTTGTTGAATTCAATCAGTATATAACAGTCGACCTGATAAACATTTTTAAAATATAACTATCAGATATGAATTATGAGAATTGCAAACACAACATACCGTAGCCTTGTAGAACGTGAGCACATGTTACTACTCGTAGATAAGCTTCCACATGAGAGGCAAGAGGTGCTGCACCAGATAGAATAAGTCTCACATTTCCTCCCAATCCTTGTTTCACCTGAAGTCACAATAATCAACATAAATGTAAAGATCAAATAGTGTTTAATGCAGGATGAGAGACAACTAGTGCACTTCTGTTACCTTATTAAAAACAATTTTGTCACAAAGTGGAGACGCCTCTTGATGCTTGTCTCCATTCCTCATGTTGTGTTGTTTACTGCAGAACTTAAATACATTAGAAGGGAACAGAGCATCAAGAAGGGAGATGCAGTAATATGCTGCTCACTTCCCACTGATATGCATAATTTTTTTTCCAAAGGTCAACCCAATACCCACATCAAATGACCATTTTGAACATTCCAAACAAGCAAGGGGGTACACTTGAAAGGTTTACAATTGAATCCAATACAAACAGGAATTATTGGGACCCACTTTGTAATAGGTCTGTAGGACATAGATACTGTGAGTCAAATTATCCAAGAATAGACTGGTACATAATCTTTAGATAAGAACCTCGGAAGTCCTTAGAAAACATATTTTGAATCGTTAAGTCAGTTCGGAAGCTTACTAAATTGACTTCATAAAATAACCAAAAGAAGGAAAAAACCATGATGAAATCAATTTAGTATGCTGCGAATTGCTCCTGTGTTACCAAAAGATGGAAGTGGAACAAGGTGAGAAAACAAGGTGTAGGGTAGGTAAACCTTGACTTCACATTAGCTTAGACACTTAAACCTGACCCCTGCTAAGTGCTAACAGTATTGACAGATACAGACAATTCAAGGGAACATTTGATATAGTTATGGCACTATGAGGTCTTTTTACAATGCGTAGCATAATATTTGAAAATCTTGTGCCCAAAATTTGGTAGTACTGATTAATATTTGGGTGGAGGTTGCTTTTAGGTTTCATGAATTTCTGTATTAATCTAACTCATTGAAATTAACAAAACAGATTAGGAACAAAATACATAAGGAACTTACTATGAATATGCAAAATTAAAAAGTTTATTCTTTATGAATCCCCCGGAAGAAATTTTTTCAGTCAAACCTGAAATAGCAACAGTAACACAGCATATATCAGCTAAAAGAATCCTGTAGGCTATTGGAGGAGAAGAAACAGACAATTGAGAAGAAATAGCTATCGATTACTATGTTTCTTTCCAATAAGCACAAAAAAAAAAAAGAGATTTTACAAAGGTTTTTATTACACCTTCATGTCGTACTTGGGTGCATATAAAATGGCCATTGTATATGGGTGTACAGATATCTGGCCATTTTATATGCACCCAAATACGACAAGCACCCATCTATGCTTGATTACCTCAAGTCCTCAAGGAAAGTTATGAGACAACTACAAGAATGAAGTAATAGAAAGGCTAGAGGATCACATAACTAACATAACCTTTCTCTACCATGTAATGTCCAAGGAATGGATGCTAAAAAACTACCCATTTTAGGACTAAGTTTACGCTTAAAGAAAAGGTGAGGCATGGTAGGGAAAAGTGGGGACTTATAAGTATGTATTAGCATTCTGATTCTTACCTGAATAAACCCTATCCAGTACACGTGGAACAGCACAGAAGATGGATGGTTTTAGCTCCCCAAGATCTTCAATCAATAATTTGACATCCTAAATATGATGGCCATCAATAATTGACAATACAGAATCTCACTAGCTAGATTGGAAGTCACATATTACAATGAGCTTACCCCACGCCAAAATCCTATCGAAGCCCCATGGTTAATAAATAACTCCTCAATCACCCGATCAAATATATGCGCCAGAGGGAGATATGACATATACACATCACTCTGACTTAACTGTTATGATATGAACAATAAAAACAAGGGGAAACATGATCATCAGACGCAAAAGGATCACATTTATTTTATTAGCATATATGTTATGTACACATGTCATATAAGGGGTCCTAAAGACGGAAGATGTAATGTATCAATGTGCTTCCATCAAGAGACTCTAAATGGAAAGATTGCAGACAAATTCTTAAGAATTATGACTTTACCTCTTCATTCATGGTCTCTAACAATTTCTTCACACCAGCTATTAGAGTAACAATGCTATTGTTGGAAATCATTACTCCTTTAGGGTCGCCGGTAGTTCCACTAGTGTACATTATTGTACATATGTCACTTTTTGTTGTTACTGGAAGATCAAAATGCTTACCCTCCCCCTGCAGTAAATAAAATGTGTTGTAGTTATACTCAAATATCAAACACACAAGGAAATGCAGACATCCTCATGAACAGGCCCACAGGCTAACAGCAACAGACTAAATGGCGATATTTTTGAAAGACAAACATTCCTGTAAAGATGGGATTAAACACTGTATTATATTGTAATTTGTAATGCTATACCTTAGCAATGAATGACAATAGAGGGCACTGAAGCATCATTATTGCGCAAATATATTGGATGCATCAAAATATCAAGCCCAAAGAAGGATAGTGAGGACAAAAGCTGATTAATGTTTGATATCATAGTGTTTCACAACAATCATACCCACTATTATATATTATTTGAGAAATACTCAGAACAGATATGGTTTTTCAAATATGAAATATTTTTTAACCATTTAATGAATTGTCTGTAGGAAAGTACAAAACAATGAACAGGGAAATAATATTCAATGTAATCAGCTCACCAGTTGCAGAAATTCATCCCAAGAATATATTACAATTCCAAACTTTTCAACCTCAGCTTTTTGTTCAGGTGTAACCTTGCCAAAGCTTACAATTGCTACATAAGATTATGTGATGTTAATAATCTATTATACACGTGCATATTAATAAATTGACAAATGAAGAAAAAGAAACTAACTTTTCAAATATTGTGTCGTATTTGGAAGAGTTTTCAACACCTGTAAGAAAAAAGATTTACAGAATATATAAGCACGTTTCTATCTTATATTCCAGGACTATCACAGAACATCTGCCAGAGTGCCAGATACAGCTTTTAGTGAAAGACACTTTTCTCGTCATACATAAAACCAACTTTTGCAGAACAAGAGAGGCAAAGAATCAGATTTACCTCAAAAATCTTCTTTTCTTCGACAAAAACTACTGAAATTTCTGCATGGCAAATAATAAATTCAACAGCACCAGCACCTAAAAGCACAATGAGAAGTACTCAGAAGACATACAAATTTCTTTTGTGTATCATCAGAATCTAGTACGAAAGTATGTATAAGCCTTTTAATTAAGTGCCAAAACTATTAACCAATTCTATTACAATTTATCATAATTTTATTTTTCGATTTGCATGGCCGATAACAAAGTTACTGCAGCACCTATACTAATTAGCAATTTATATTCAACCATATCATCTTTCTTGAACCATGTGTTTTTCCAAAGAACAAATCTGAGTTCAACAATCTCTATTTGTGATTTAAATTTAAATAAAAATCGCAGATATTCAACACTTTGATGAATTTTTCAGGTGATCTACAGAAAACACAATGAAAGTCTATGGAAAGACTTGAAGACCATACCGAGACTATCATATAGAGGAACACAATGCATCCCATGAGCATTGCAGGCCTGTAGAAATTTAAAGCATTAGACCAAATATACAGAAAAAAAGGTAGCTTACTGAAGTGAATTATACGATAGTACATATTTTACCACCTTAGGTATGCCAAGATATACAATTGAAGTTAATACTTGAAATAATTCTCAAATGTCCTTGTAACTGACAGGGGTCTATAATTCACAGACGTAGCACAATATTGTAAACAGAAAAAAGAAAACACTAAGTAATGAATATATGTTACCTCCATACTCATAATCCACTCTGGACAATTGACACCATAAATCCCACATCGTCCTCCCTGATGTCAAACAATCAAACCCAATATTACTAAGTATCTGAAATGATTCCAAACTCAAATAGTAATGAGAAATTGCATGCCAATGCTAAAAGCTAAAAGCCTCAACTGTAAAATAAGTAAATAACCTATGCACTGTAACTTAAGTACGGACTTGAAATGGAAAATAGCTGTAATAGAGCATAGGACAAGGTTAACCAAGTACAACTCATTTACCACTATATATTTCACCTATTCGAAGAGAAAATCAAAGACACTGACCAGTCAATTTGTTAGCAGATTTAACTATGTCTAACCTCGTCAAGGTTAACCAAGTACAACTCAACAAAGAGAATAAAGACCAGCTTGACTTACCTTCTCAAGACCGCAACTTCGGATGGATAGACCAATCTTCATGACTATGTCATATACTTCCTTGTATGTTAGCCACACATATTCACCTGGCTGCATAACAAGGAAATAAATGTAACATAAGCATTAGATAGAGGTATATGGCATAATGAATGATCAAGAATAAAGTAGGTGATTAGTAATGAATTGATGGACTTCACCTTCCCATCCACAATGACACGGCGACCAAGCATTCGATTTTCAGGATACTTCTCAACAGATATGCTGGAATAGAGACACATAAGTTATTACATGGAGCAATAGAAATGCTACATAACAATTTTCTATTTACTTAACCATATATTCATTCTCGTGAATTAGTTTTTAGTCTCATAGAATTCATCATCAAACTTTAAGGAAACTCCCAAACCCATTCCATACGACTTTCTGATTGCAGCATAGCACTTATTGGTAGTCATGAAATTTAACATCACAAGACCAATTTTATTCCTATCATTAGGCTGACAACATGTCAAACATTTATGACTTGTACATAAAGCATATTCTGGAAAGTTAATAACGAAATAAAAAAAAGTAAAGATTTTAAGCTTTAACTTCTTTGTTAAGGAAAATACAACATGTCCGCAATTGTATCTAAAATTCTCTAGCAAAAATTCCCTATATGCTGAGATGAGGAAGGCGGCAAAAGGCTTTTATGGCATGCAACAAGTGTAACTCTTTCTACACATGTTTTTCAATAAACAGAAGTTCATTGAGAAACAACAGGCAGCAGGCAGGCCGCATTAGGATAGATTTGTTTTGATTCAGACCAGTGGGTGGGGGTTTTTCACGTATAGCTGAATAGATGATCCAGTATCAGACTGGCAGGTAAGAATTATTCTCAATGCTAAAAAGATTCCAAAATCAAATGGGTGACTTGCTATTTTAGCATTTGAAAAAACAAGCACTTCAATTAGAAACAGCAAGCTGCAACACCAATGCATAACTTCAATGTGTTAATCTTGATCATTTATGGCTTTCTTGACATATCTTGTTGCATTTCATTTTCAAACAAAAATTTTAATTGGCCTTGACCCACTTTTATACTTTTCAGGTGGTTTTTCTGGTGTCAAGTATCTCTCCAACTAACAAAACAAGCATCCCAATGGGAATAAATACATGAACTCTAATTTGAAGGATTGAAAAAAAAAAACCCCGAAAAGGACAAGTCAACCACATCAATCAAGATTACTTCACTTAACTTTAATCTGATGAAAACACACAAAATTGAACAACACATAGACTACAATAATGAAATTCCAAATTATCAAATTTCAAATATCACACTTTGATAAAAAAAAACTGTGATTTTTATACTTTCAGTTTCAAACACAGCAGAACAATTCTGAAGTTTCAAATTCATCAAACTTTCAATTCCAAGAAGTTCATTTCGAAGTTAATAACAGATTATTAAGTTATATTAATCACTAATTAAAAAAAGTTCACTAAGATTTTCAAATACTAATTATTAATTAACAGTAAGCAAATCTCAAAACGGTATAACATGTAAAAACAACAAAATCGATAATTCCTATGCTTACAACGCTACTATAACTTACAACACAAGTTTCCAAAACCAAACATTTTAAAATCAAATTAAACTACAAACACAAATTAAACTGAATTAACTTACCGAAAAACATCGAAACAATTCTCTAAACCTTGAACAGGTTTTGGAAATCCATCTTTAGCAAAAACACTTCTATAAACTGGACCCAGTGATGGTTTTCCATCTACTGCTTCTTTCCCTTTCTCAACTTCAAATATAAACTTCTTCTGCTGAGCCATTCTTCCTCAACTTCTTCTTTCTTTGTTATTCTGTTTTATTAAAAACAGAGATCTTTATGAACAAAAAAGGTTTGTTGTTGTTATAAAAAGATGAAAGAAGAAAACAAGTTGTTAAGTCAAAGACAAAACAAAACAAAACAATCAGCTTTGAATGTGATTTGGTGAACAGTTTTTCACCATTAACGAAGACTTTTTGAATTGAAGGGATTCTAGGCGAACGATCTCTTTGACTGGTAGCAGCTAAACTAAATTAGTCTTTTCTTTTTCTTCTTAATTACTACTATATTGATTTTTTTATTAGGTTTAAAGTCTTGAATATTGGTGACCGTCAGATATAAGCGGACCCCACGGTTAGATGATAGGTGGGCATGTGGCTGACCAATACTTGATTTTGTTTTGATTTCCATGTTTTCCAAATTATCCGTTGACAGTGAAAGACAGGTAAGTTAAATTAGGTGAGAAGGAAAATAGGAAATGCTCATGAGCAACCTATTTTAGTGTGCTTCTTCTATGCAACTCCAATGCTAAAAAAGAAATTGATACGTAGCTCATTTTTCAACTACAGCTACAGCTATAGATCGAATGAATGGTTATGATGAGAGGTTGTGGATTCTAAACATGTTAGTAGCTGATTGTT
>JABWDY010014389.1:7753-17797 GCA_013358455.1 Thalictrum thalictroides | reverse complement strand
TTTTTGGTCTTCTTCCCCAAATTTGAATGATTCGTCTATAGCTAAAATTTTGAAATCTTTACAAGAAGAAACTTATATTTCTCTGAAGAGATTCGTCGAGAAGTTGTGATAAACGAAAATTTGTGGAGGAATTTGTTGATTTAAAGTTTTATGGATATCAAGGGTCTTCTTTTAATATGAACAAAAAATCCCAATTTGTTGTTAAAGCTTAACCCTTAGGTATGAAGATTACATTTGAGAGTGTAATTAGGATCCTAATAGTAAAAATTTGATATGGATTTTTAAATTTTTTGGTTTTGTGGGTCTAATCAAGCAAAAGGAATGTGTAATTTTTTTGAGTGAAATACATACATGCTTCATCTCCACGGCTCCACCCCTTCCTTTCTCTTTTTGAATCTTTCATTATTATAAATGGTGGAAACCATGGCAGAGAAGCAAAACCTGTTTTAGGCAAAAATCCAAATTTTTTTTGAGGTATATATAGCGTTGAAGTTTTTTATATAGTTTGATGTTGTGTTAATTCATATGGTTCTCAATCAAATTAATGAAACCAGATTAAAGACAAAAATAGTCTGTAGAGCAATTCAACTTCAACTGTAGATTCAGAATAGAAAATGACGAAATACTGAAATAGTTATTAGAGAGCAAAGACCGAACAGGGGAGAAGAAGAAAGAATTAGAAAGACAAAAATATATTTTCCTTTCTCACACACAAAAAAAAAAATTCCAAATTTACATGCCACGTCATATCTAATATCTTTTGATCAATAGCATCTGACGGTGGCTGCTGACTTCGCATGGTATCCCACGAGAATTAACCTGGGATAGTTCAAATTTTCAAGAAATGATAGTAGTTTCGTGCAGGTAATGTATGTGACACCGTGATCAACCAGCTTGCAGCCCCACTTATACAAACACTGAATTTTAAATCATAGATTCAAAGTATCCTCCCTTCGATTCTTAATTTAATGTATTATTTATATGTTTCTTTTCCTCGAAAACAGTTTAGATTTATGCATACTAAATTCAGTATCAGAAATTTGCTTACAGATAAAATTAAAACAAATATAAGGATAAAAGCATGTACTATATATAACAGTCATACATGGAAAAGTGTTGAGAGTGCTCTCCTGCAGTCCTCTTCTCCAGTACGACCTTTTAGCCTCTTACGGTTGAACCGTACATATATATTTGTAAGATTGTCAATAAATTTCAGAAGATATGGGACCACCTGCGATGAAAAAGATAATATGGTTACAACTTTACAGTGTAAGAAAATAACAAAGTTTGAACCTGGTGAGGAGGAAAAATTTGGAAAGGCTGTGTGCATAGCAAGAAAAAAGAAAGCTTAAGAAAAGTGTATATACAAGCGCATTGAAACACTTCATGTATCATGAATTCATGATGAGAATCTATAATAGAGTTCTACAATGAATTATTTCAATATTTCAAAGACAATAGACAACCGTGTATAGCCGATATGCATCCATTTCCTGGCGAACAAAATGAACCAGACTTTCAGATGCTGAGTTGATCCACTGATCAAGCACATTTGTTGACATCTGAAGAGTGGCACGATCACTAGGAACAAATGATGCAAACCCATCAACTTCTAGTCTCTTAGTGTTCTGAACCAAAAACCTGTATGCATTATACCAAGGAAGAAATACATCTTTCACCTGCACAGATGATAAGGGTAGGATAAGAATGAGCTAAATGCAAAGACAAGTTCACATTAAAATATTATAGAGTTAAATGCAAAGACCTAAGAGATCATGTCAAGATGATGCAAAATTACAAGAATATATGATATGGAAAATTACTCACAACGCTGTATACTCCTTCCTCTTTGAATCGTAAAGGCTCAGCACGCACAACAGGGGAGTTGATAAGATATAACCTCAATGCATCCTGTGCAACAGGAAAGGGTATCTTAGAAATACAATATGGCTAGATAAAGAAGTAATAGTGATAAAATTAAAAAACATACTTTTCAATAATGAAACAGGTAGGATACTCAGAAATTATAGGCCATTTATACTTACAGCCCCATAATTATCCAAGACTTCAGTAGGATCAGGATAATTCTGAAGTCTTTTGCTCATCTTTTTCCCATCCGCAGCCAAAACAAGACCATTGCAGATCAAATTTTTAAAAGCAGGTTTTCCAAATAATGCCGTGGATAACACCATAAGAGTGTAGAACCTGAAACAACAATGGAAGCTTTAATGTCCCCAACATACTCAACAGCTGTGAAAACTGGTGACACTTTAAATGTGAGAACGGTATCAGTTTATACAGGAGAATCATCATAACACAACCAGTTGAAAATTTTAATATAAAGAAAGACTAAGAAAAAGATTGTCCCACGAAGTTCTTGAAAAGAAGGGTTTGTATATATTAAATAATGTTGTGAAACAGAATTTTATTATCATAATGCACTGTTGCTAATAAAGAGACAAGATTACAAATATATAGACCAAGACTAAACCCTAAACCATGAAAAGAAAATTACCAGAATACCCTTGTATTCTCAGATAATTAAATCAGCAAATAATAATTTGATATTGTATTAAGTAAACCAGGACCATGTACAAGGAAGATAAACATTAGAATCTTTAAATCGGAAATAGCTCAACTTGTTATAAATGATAAATGAATATAAATTATTTGCACCAGTCTGCAACTTTTTAAACCAAGAAGCAGTTTGGGAAAATCTTCAAGTTTGGCAAAATGTAATTGCACATAATCAAAGAAATATTGAGGTACTTGTCAGAAAGAGAGAGAATTGCAATCAACTATCAAGATATTACAAACTTAAGTCTTCAAAACATAGAGAAAGGATACGCAGCGCTGAAAGATCTGCGACACTCACCATCCACGGGTTTGGTCTAGCCCCTCAGCCACAAAATCCCCAGGAAAGTTATTCTCAAAGAGTTCAACATTCTCAAATGGATAGTGGATGTATGCATAAGGCATGGATCCACTCTCAAACCAACAATCGAAAACCTGTAACAAAAGAGATAGTAAGCAAAAATGGGTATAATGAACACAAAAAAGTGAGCATTTCAGTTTAGGAGGAAATATTCATACTCATGAAGTAAAGAAGAGGGGAGGAAAACACATTTGAATTATTTAGCAATACTCAAAATGCATGACAAGTTTAATAAAATAACTAACCAGCATCCCCTCAAACAAAGCAATTTTACCTATTGCATTTATTTACATCACACACATATAACAGTGTTCTCATAGACTGAACCTCAGTTAGAAATCTGAACCATTGTCTGTCAAATACATGACACCCAAGAATAAGACAAAAAAAAAACATGCATAACTTTGAAACCACACCGTATCCATTGAACAAAAAGACATAAAAATCATCTTGACTAGAGAAATGAGACAAAATTTACAAGCCATTATTTTAAATCAAGTATATAACAATCGAGGACATATAAGAGAAGATAATGAAGCTGATATGATTTGGGGGGAATATGACTCGATCTCATTGCAAAATCAGACAAGAATTCTTGTCTGTCATGTACATGACAACCCCAAAACAAGAAAAATAGAAAATGATGCAATGCATAACCTTTGAAACCACACCCTCTTCCACTCGAAAAATAGAATAAAATAAATGAAAAATCTCCTCTATTGATGAAACAAAATTTTATGAATACAACGATCTGATTTGCGAGCACTAGTACTTAAGACAGGTAAGAAATACCAAGTGAAAAGTCAAGGCACTGTCTAGAAAGAATTAAGAAAGATAAAAATGACTCATAAACCAGTACAACTGTAACTAATTCAAATAATCCAAAGAAAGAGCAATAATATGTTTATTTTCACTAGAATGCCAAAATACGAAAGGATTTTGTTCCTTAAAAATATCTGTTAGTGATCCCAGCTCGGTGAGTCCTTTATCATACCCTTTAATTAAAACTACTAAAAGCTATATAAATGACACAGGCACATGGGTACAAAAGTTTAGCTGCATGTGTCCAAGACATAGCTTCTGAGTTAAAGAATGTTGCCACAGGAAGGTTTTCCTCCTAACGATAAAGTAGGAAGATTTATAAATTTAAATTTAAGATTAAGTTAAGTTAACCTGCAAAAACAAAGATGGGTCAAGAAAAAAGATGAGAGAACATTTATCATTACATCAGACAAACACATTAACAGCACTTACACCATTTCCATGGAGGGGAAAATTTGTACATAAGGAGTTAAAGTGTACAACACATTCCTCCCAGTGTAACCCATTTTGACATCAGAACAACCCACAAAGTCGATCAAACTTGGAGCCTCTCAAGGCTCTTGAAAAAAGTGTAACCGCATCTAGCGACGAATTCGTCAAAAGGCACACCCCTAAGCTCTACAAAGGCTTTTGACCAAAAGATTTGGATGTCGTTGTTATAAAGCTAGAGAAAAATTAAAATTATACTTCTTCATAGGTTTTATGTTACCTACAAAAGTTAAAAGTTGCCCAACAAACAGAGAGATAACATGTTCACAAATTATATTAGCAAAAATAGCAACTAATTCCCATTCATGTAAACAAAACTAAATTTTCTAAGATTAAAATTACATGATAATGAAATTCTAAACAAACAAAACCATTGATAGAATAATTCACAACCAATCCATCCACTTGAAAGTTAAGCTAAACTTACGTCATCAACTCGTCGGAGCACTCCATACTGAGGGCCACGAGTGGAGGGAATGGTGATATGATCAATCTTGTGACGATGCAGATCAGTCACCTGCACGTAGAGAAAAGTGCTTATATTAAATCTAAGATAGATGTCATGATAGTATGGTTCGTTATTTTAGAGAGAATTCACATAATTTAATCGAAAAAATGACCAGCCTAACCTCTTGGTTAAAATGACTGTGAGACCATTTGATAGTTCATATACCACAAGTATAAAATCCACATTCATTAAACAGACCTTAATATTATCATTAAAAATATTTCCATATCTTGATAGTCATTCAGAAAGGGTTTCCACAAAGTCACCCTTCATGGTGTTTTCATTTTGCAAATAACTTTTTCATTCCTTTGCGGCACCGGCACCACGCCGCCATTCTGTTGGGCGCTTTCATGGTATTGGTCACAGGCAAGGAAATAGAATGTGTCCAGTAGGTCTTGTGCCAGATGAGAAGTGCCCAAGTTTCATTGACTTTTAATACAAACAGAGGGCTACTCAATTTCGAAGATTCCAAAGCTCTAAGGACGGACAAATTCAATTGAAAATTAATTATATCATGTGTATTCCTTTTACTTATAAAATACGAACATAGCAAAAAAGGTATCACCTAACCCAATTTGGGATGGAATCATCCATGGGCATCAGGACTTGTTTTGAAACCCAAATCCTAAATTTGGAGTAAAACATGTTTCTTTATTTGCATCCACACACAAAAGGTATCTACTATGATTCAAAACTACTTTGACAGTCCAATATTACGAAAATATCTCCTGCAAACAAAATCACACTTTTCTCCACCTCAAGTAGCCTAGATTTCAGTACTGCAATGTTTCAGTAAAAGAAAGTGGGGAACATATCCTACATGTAAACTGGTTTCATTTGGGAGAATTTTACTATCATAACCTAAAAAGTTATATATTGATTATGGTAGGACAGGAGTGTTCTTAACACTAACCTTAACACCAGATAGCTTTTGAAGCTTTTCAACAGAATCCATCACTATCTTTTCTTCGCCATCCTCACTAATCCAAATAGGAAGAGGGGTACCCCAAAACCTACTTCTACTTACAGCCCAGTCTCTAGCATTTCCCAGCCAATTGTGAAAGCGTTTTTCCTGTGATGTCAAAGACAATATGAGGATAAAGAATAATTCAGATGGGAAAGAAGTATCAAGATGCCTAAACACACATACACGGACATTTTTCCATGCACATGGTAACATATTTACTCTAAATGCAAAACTGTACTAAATGATTAAACATACTAAGTCCAAAAAAAGAACCTTCCTCAAGTAATGCAATGATCAACAAGTCATGTAATGAGATAAGAACAAGTGCAGTGATGTAAACATGGCAACGTAAAGTAATTTATATGCATATGACAATGTTCATACTATAAACACAGAATCAGGTGATTAAATAGACAAAAGCGAAGATAATGCATAAAAAGCACCTTACAATTTAAGTTATTTCCACCAGTTAATCTTATGACGATAAAAGATGAGGTGAGACTTTTATAATTAATACGATGCAATATGTAGTAATCCCGAAAGTATGAGGCACACCCTTTTACAAAAACTCCAACACCGCCACAGTGAGGCACTAAGGAAGGTGCCACATCAAAGAAATTACAAACAAAACTCCCTTACACCACTTACCACACCTATACATACCACTATACCAGTTACATGCAAACTCTTGGTGTGTCAAATCCCATATGAAACCCTAGACTAAAAATACAATGTTTGTATTCCTTCATAATGAATTTCCACAGTATGAAATGGTTGAAATGGATACTTTCAGGAGTCAGCCAGGAATATCAACGGGATACTTTTGCATCAAATAGAGTTTCATTATATAAAATGTTCCAAAATGATAATTTCGGGTGTCAGCCTGGAAATTCTGGGCTGATACTCCCTTGGAAGACCAAAGTATCACAAGTGCTCATTTCATCTATATTCCTTTCATGAAAAGTTATTCTATTCCTCCAGTATTCAGAAAGCACAGTTCTGAAACAGAATTATAAACACAATACCATGTCATTGTTACATAATCATAAAAACAGCAATCTGTTAGATAAATTTTTTTTGATCTGTTACACAGTGTATTTCATATTTGTGTGCACGTGTGTTTTCATTCAGATTACAATATAGTACCTATATCTACCTCATTGGTTTCATTCATGATATTTACGATGTTATGTTTGGACATTTCTAGATTTTTCATAATAATCTCAAGAAAACAGGAAACATTTATAACACTTGGGGAGCTGGGAAAATACCATGAATTTCAGATCTTATACTGTTATGTATTGTTTCCATTAAAATAAGATCTAATAAGAGATATATGGAAGTTCAAGGAAAGCCACGATAACACTATTTCAAAAACATAATCAAAGAAAATGAGGGCAGTGTACACATAAAGACGACTACCTTTACAAAATCAGGAACCCAGTATGTTGCATTGTTATTTTCTAGCAATTGATCTTTCAACTTTTCGACTGCAACAAACCTACAAAATAAGAAACAGATTAAGGAGTACAACCAATTTTTAATAGACTGATGAATAAATAGAATAATCAAATGATGAAAGAAGTACAATGATCCAGGAGGATCTAAAAGAAATGTTAGAATGAGTACTAGGAGAAGTGTTCTGGGGAGTACTAGGAGTAATGACCAACGGCCAGTTCTGCTCGGTCAGTCTATGACCAGCGGTCAGTTCTGCTCAGCCAGACCTGACAGGACTGCATCCAGCTGCCTGTTCGCTGGCCAGGCTGCCCAGACAGCAGCCTAATCACCAGCCACACCTGTCAGACAAGCCCAGCCAGCTGCCTGTCCTGTATAACTCAGTTTCTGCCAGCGGCCTAATTTGATTGGCAGCACTGTACACGTCCTTAATGGGCCAAGATTCAGAGATAATGATGTCCAGACTCCAAGAACCTCTCTAGAACTTCTATTTTACTTCTTTTGAATAGGAAAACATGTATTCTCACTATTTAGGAACCCTGCTATGAGATATTGAAGAACAATAAGAGAAACCTTAGAGGATTTCTTCTTCACCATATTTTCATCTTGTCTTTACTATTGCTTTGATTAATTCTTCTTGTGTCTACCATAAAAGTTCTATCTCTAGGTCATTTGGATCATACAATGATAGCAGAAATCTTCGATAACAAATGGTGCGGATGTGTCAGCCTTGGAGTACTTGGCTCTGTCTTGTGTACACATATTTGTTGGTTAAATAAAACATTGTAGAGAGGATGCAAGGTGACAAATGATAAAGTTGCACTTACCAGCTTGGAACTGCTCTATAGATAAGTGGAGTTTCAGATCTCCAACAGTAGGGATAGGAGTGCACAAACGTCTGAGACTTGACAAGCCTGCCTTTTGCCTGTTAGGAAATTAAGGACTTTTAAGTGAATGAGACGCCGAATATGACAATAAGTTATTACTCATGCTAAGCAAAGTACATATGAAATGTAAAACATGTTTCTCTAAACCCCACCCTCATGTCTATTCTTTACAATTTCAAATAACACAAAAATTTGATTATGGCTAACTGTTACTGAAATAAATAAACATCACTCACTTAATATATGGGTGTAGTAAAGTGCTTATACATGTGGTAGTAAATGAATCGTATTTTTCACTATAGCTTTATTCTTACTTATCGGCTTTACTAAACACTCAAAAAAAGGAGATTAAATCATTTCTGTTAGAATCTGGTCTTAAACAATTCATAGTTGTTAATAAATCCTAATGGCACTTATAATGATCCATAGTTGTTAAATAAGAAAATTAACTACAATGGTCCAGAATGTTGGAAAAATAATTTATAAAAACCAACCAGTACCTTAGTTCCCAATTGCCCCTTCTTGTGGTTGGTTATTAGGTTGGAGGTGGGTTAATCGTTGAAAGTAAAATTAGAAAGAAGATACCCAAATACTAGTTAATTTGTGCAATTGTAACAATGAGATAGCTTACCATATACTCAACAATGTTAGATGTGTATTTCAGGTATGGATGCAAAAAAGCCACAAACATCGTCTTAGGGATGTTAGTTAAGTTGGAAGGATATGATTCCCTAAACATAGAACATAATTTCGTTTTAAGCAAAATTTTGGATTCCAGAAAAGGAATAAGCCTCCAAAATGGTACTCAACCATCTGAATGGTGAGGTCTTGTACTATTTATATATTTTAATGATTAAATAGAGTAAAGATATAAATTTATAACCTTTAGTAGACTATATAGAGAACAGCTGTAGTCTATCACCACAAATAAGACTAGACTTAGAACATCAGATAATGCACACCATTCAAAATGATTGTAACTTTAACCCTTGTGTTAGCTTTTCTGTCCTAAACAAATTCTAAGACATTCTTAAGAGAAAACTAACCAAATCACAAGATCAACGGTAGATTGACAGGTGCATATGGGAGATGAAAGGCACATACAAAGATGTAATTTCCAAATCTTCATATATTCTTCTTCTCTTCTGTCAATTTTTGAGTTTATCCTAGTTTACCGGTGACAATCAGATGATTCCAGTTATATTTTACCGGAAAGTTGAGGTCTCTCCTCCAATAATATTTTTGTCTAAATCCATTCTGTTTACCCCTAGGAAGTTTTGCCCCTAATGAAATCAGCCACTAATAAGTGATTATATAAACATATAAAAAATGATGAAAATGTTAAATTCTTTATACATTACTAACATGATCTTCTGTGCTATAATTGTGATTTTGTTGCCTATGTATAAATTTCTACCTAGTATTCTTGGCTTAGAGCTTTTGACAGGTTAGAGTGTTTTAGGGCATGTGACCTTCATGTCATTACTGATTATAGGTGACTGTTTAGCTCCAGAAGCATGAGAATAAAAATTCATTGACTGGTGTGATTGTGACCCGAATATTTCACTTTACTATACCATTTATCGGAGACTTGGCAAATGTTGACGCAAGCAAACATTAACGTTTCACATTTAATATTTTGGCTATAAACTTAACAATTTAAAATGATTTCTTATCATTTATTGGGGATATTGAGGTAAACTCTGAAGGATGTCATTCGAAAGGTTGGCTGATGAATTCAGATTCAAATAAAGATTTGGTCATGATGCAAAGGAGAAAACTGTGCACTATTTTAGTCATAAAATTTGTAATAGGCATTCTTACCTTCACAGCATTTATGATATCCTTATCAGCTTCCTTGACATAACGCCGGGCAAAATCAGATATTTTATCAGTAAAACATCCATCCTCATCAACTGCTACGATTAAATTTTCACCCTACACAAACCAAGATGCATAAGAATGTCATAAAACACCAAAA